>VZSE01006395.1:1185056-1198987 GCA_013398275.1 Promerops cafer
GCTGCCGCCCGCCCCCGCCGCTCCCACCTACCCCCGGCCCGACCCCGCCGGCAGCGATCGCGGCGGGTGGGTGGGCGGAGGGGCGGCCCGGCGGAGCCGGTGTGCCGGAGGTGCCTCCGCTCGCTCGCTCTCGCTCTTGCCCCCGCGCACCGGCGGCAGCGGCGCCGCAAACTCGGGTTTCCTCCCCACCGCGATCCTGCTTCACGCCGGCTCCGAGCGGCACAACCTCCCGAGGGGGGACGGGGGACGCCCACCCACGGCCGCAGTGGCTCCGAGCACCCGCGGACCCTCTGCCGAGGGGCGTCGCCCACCCCCCGCCCCTCTCCCCCTCACCCTGCCGGGAAGGGACCGGGGGAGCGGGTGCCGCTACCCCGCCCGCCCGTGGCACCAGCGGGTCCTCGCTGTGGCGCCTGAGCAGGGTCCCTGCGGAGACTGACAATAGGAAAGACGGGGACACTTGTCAGAGCAATTTGGTCTGAGGGGAGCGGAGCTGCGTGTTGAAGCTGCTCGCCGCCCCCTCAGTCGCCGGCTGGGAACCCCCGACCCCCGCACACAGCCCTGCCAGCCATTCGGGGAGGGATAATCGTGAACGGCGGCACCTCGAGCAGGGCGGATGGGAGGGCTGACCTCCTTGCGCTGCTGTTCTTGGTGGGTAGACTTTTCGTGCTAGCACGTGGAATAGTGTCCAGCTACATGGTCAGCGATGGCAGTGTCCCTGCCCACGCTGCAGGCGGCTGGGAAGAAATCTCGCCTCTCTTGCTGAGCCCGGGGGTGAGGCCGAGTTTCTCGGGGAGAAGCCTGATCGTGGCAATCCCTGCGCACCTGACCCCGCCCTGAGCAGGGCCGGCTGTGCAGAGCACAGATGCTCCGAGACAGGTGCTTTGTGCCGGGAAAACCCACATCGTCTCCTGCCAGAAGCCTCGTGACCGCCTCTCACTCGTGGTCCCACGCATCTGAAGTCCGGCTCCTGGAGATGGACTGCTGTCAGTGCTTTGTAGGGTTAGGGTGTGCGGGAGATGAAGACTCCTCTTTTGCTTCCCGCAGCCCTGTCAGAGCCCTGAGCACTCCAGCCCTATGCATCACCTTTGGCTTACTCCTCAAAGCCTTGGTGATGGAGAGAGGTTATAACTTCCAAGTGCAGCCATACGTGAGTCCTATTTACAAGGAACTCCAGTATTAAAGATCAGCCCTTTAAGAGCCCAGGAAACTGAGTGCAGACATGGAGTGGGGCAAATAAGTCCTGTTGTATGCCACTGGCCAGGTCTCCAAGAACCTGCTCAGCTTTCCTACCTGGGATGTAGTGATCACCCCACCATATCCCACCAAGGCTGGTGCGTTGTGTGGCCAAAGACTCCACACCTCTGGGGACACTCCCACAGCGGTGTGCGGGGACCCACAGCACCCTCAGCCCCTCGGAGATGCTTCAGACGCTCCATGCTTCAGTGATGCTACACATGGTCTCCCCACTCGCCTTTTCTTGGGTGGTGCGTGCTCTTGCTTTGTTCTCCTGCTGGTGAGTGCCTCCTGCCTCTCCTTCCTACAGATGCCCTGGGTCAGGGCTCTGTGTCCCAGCATGCGTCACTGCGTGTCCGGTGGCATCCCAGGGGATGAATCCACACGGAATTACGGACACCAGGCTGCTCTCCTGGCCAGGGAAAGTGCTGCTCCTCTCAGCCGGGTCTCTCCAGCTCTTCCCCTGCTGGGAAGTGGCACGCAGGTGACAGACACTGCACAAAGCAGGGAGGAGGCTTTGCAAATGCAGTGCCGACCTGCCCGTTTCCCTGTGACAGCGGTGTTTCATGTCCCGCTTCCCAGTGGCAGCGTAGCTGTTGTGTCAGCTCGTGACAGCCGCCTCCTCTCGGCTCTGCTGGCGAGCCTCTCACTGGGGAGCTCTAATTATACTGCTTTTAATGCCGGGGCCAAGGGGTGGCAGGACACAGGACTGGGAAACCACCACGTTAAAATTTTTGCATTGGATGCCCCACCACGTTCCCCAAGGCTTGGATAGATCACAAAACTTCTCTATTGTAATTTCCTACTCACTCTTAGGAGAACAAAAATAACTCATATTCATCAGTAACATTACAAGGAATAGTGAACTGCTGCTGCTGGAAGTGCATTCGAACAATATCTGTGTTTCTTCCCCAGCTCTGCTCTATCCTGGGTACCTAGTGGGGACTTTAAACATTTGAAACATCTTCAGCAAATTTGTAAAAATATAAATTAATTTTATTTCTTATTTTTAAATTAATTCTTTTCCCCTAATGCTGCTTTGGAAAAAAACTAAGTGAAGATATATTTATTCCAAGCTTTTATAGATTGATCTCACCTTCTAAGTCACTTGGCTAAGAAAAAAGGGTTATAGGCAGTCTCATTACTCATTTATAAATCTCTGATCTTATCTGTACCTTGGAAAAATTGCTGGTCACTTTTCTAAGTTGCATTTTCTCATTCAAAAACACAGCAAGGTTTATGAAGAGTTCCTGGAGATAAACAGCAAAGCAATATAACTGCATAAGGATACAGCTCTCACTGGTCTCATACAACTGCTCCTGTAATGAGGGCTAATAGACTCAGCCCAAGCATTTTGCTAATAAGGCTAAAATGCTTCCAGCACCCAAATTAGTAATCCAAAATCCATCTGATTTTTTTTTTGCAATGGACATATAAGAGTTACTGTTACTGACCTAATATTTTTGCCTTTCCCAGCAGTAAATATAGAAAAAATTGCTGTGGACACATTATCACTGGTGTAATCTGAGGCAAAAGATATGTCAAAAGAAATCAGGTATGTCATTTTTGCACAAAATGAGCTTGTGATGTGTCAGATAAGAGCACATTTTGGGATGCACTGGTAATACACCAAATAAATACAAACCAACACTTTGTTTACACTGCCCTGTGGCCATTTCTTGGACTGTAGAGAATGCAAGACCAGTGCTGAGGTGGGGCTGGGCTGGGAGCATAAGGAAGCATGAAGGAATTGCCTGTTGGAGTGGGGAGATGAATGAGTGATTCATATTACCCTAGGGCAATATTACAAAAGCTAAACTAACTTTGGGTTTGGTGGTTATAGTTTCTGACTGAGACTGTGTGAGAGACAGGACTTGCTTTATTGGTACACGTGGTACCACGTTATTTAAGGAATATGAGAAGGTGCCAGTGCTGTGTGAAAACACAGCGTGGGTACAGGTGCCCTTCAAGGCCAGGGAGACATGGCAACTGCAGTGTTTGACAATACACCCTGCTTGGGATTTGTGGTGACCTGAACGGTGAGGGAATGTGGAAATTACTGCCATCCTACTGACTGACTCAGTCTAGGAAGCTGCTGCCTAAGAAGCCATGTCCTCAGACAACATCCCCTGCCCCGTCCCTGCTGGCTGCCCCACCACCACTGCAGTGACTAACACTGCTGGGGACACGTGGCACTCTGTCCTGCAGGCGTGATGCTGCATCTGAAATGCACTGTCACCTTTTGAAGTCCTGGAACTGCTCCAAAACTACTAAATTGACAAGTGTTAATGAAATACTGAATATAGTCTAAAGGAAGTTATGGGACCAAAGTCAGTAGTTTTATTGGCATGGTGGATATGGTGGATTCACTTTGAACTTGAGGACACAACCAATGAAGGTGGAACTTTAGTCTGAACTTAATACTTACTGAAACCTTTCCCTCTGTCCCCAGGGCGAGATTCAAATGTTGTTCTTGTTGACCATTTCCTTTTGTTCCAGACAGATTGTAAAATCCTGGAGTCTTAATGTGTTAGTTTAAGATTAATAGATAAGACCTGTTTTTCTTTCCAAAAGTGGCTGAGACCCTTCTGTGTTGGCATTTCTACTGTCACAACTGTTAACTGTGGCCAGTTAGTAAATACATTTAAAAAAAAGTAAAAATAGCTTTGCACATAATGCTCACTAAATAGAAAAGGACTGTTGCAGAACATCTCCAAGTTTATAAGAATGAAGTTGAAAATGGATTTAAACAAATTCATAAAGGCTACATCCATTTCTGGATATTTATCCAAATGACCTGAGTACAGCCTCAATTTGACAGAAATTTGAGAGAGAACATTGCAGAAGAGGGACCCTTCTAAACTCACTTAGTTCTTACCTCCCCCACGTCAGCAAGGTAGCCACTCTCGTGATGCTTGGTTCCTGTCAGTCTGTGGCCAGCCTTTTCTAGCTGGCAGTCTGATGAAAGCTGGGATTGCCCCTGCTTTTTTCATCGCTCTCAGACCCCCATAACCACAGGCAGAAAAGAAGTGCCATTTGTTTATGAGCCTGCTCGCCCTGTAAGTGCCCTGACTGACATGCCTGCTTTTCTTTGGAGGCAAAGGCTTTGCACAAGCTCTGTGGCATTTGCAGTATAAAACGGAGGAGGGAGGAGAGCCACTTTACTAAGCTGTAAGTTTACAAGGCAATGATTGCCATGTCTGAAAACAGACCTTCACTGTGACACAGTGGAACTCAGTGGACCACAGAGAGACCATCTGGCAGCTGAAGAAACTGAACCATGTACTGAACATGAATGGAACACTTCTTTGTGTCTGACAGCACCTCAACAGAGTGACAAATACTGATCTTTTGTGGTGCAGTGATTGCATGAGCATTGGAGTTTTACTGTGATGACTGTGGTATTCTGCCTTTTGTTGTGAGTTGACCTCCTTAGTCACTGCTGTGCCTGCTCCACCTGATTCTTGACTCTGAGGGATATGTGGCAATATGTGCTTTTGCAAGCCCAGTGGGGAGCATTGTCTTCCTTAATTAAATCACTACATCCCAGAATCATGGAATGCAAGGCAAAAAAATAAAAGGATTATTAGATAATTGTGACTTCCTTTTAGTTAGATTGTAGAATTTCAGCCTTATGTCCCCCACTGAAACTGATGTCTGAGATAGGTGAAATGAGCCATACCTACAGACCCCCAGACTCCAGCTGAGCTGCAGCAGTGAGCATTGTCAGTAGAAATGAGCAGTGGGAAAGAGGGGGTTTTAGATCTGCATTTTTGGATGTAAAGATGACCAAATGCAGTGCAATGGTCCCTTTCACAGTGGCACGTGTTGCAGACAGCAATGGGCATGGCCTCTTTGATATTTGTCTGAATGGAGGTGGGGAGAAAGAGGAGCTTTCTTGGATGCAGGTTATGGCTATTAGATCTAAAATGTGACTAAAAAGCCTAGTTCTGTTATGTCAGTCAGCTGACATGGAGCATTTGAAGGTTATTTTGCTTGCATTTCAAATTTACTTATTTGGAACTCATCCAAGTTCCTACTTGGAAACATAGTATTCAAAGAAAGCATGAATATGAGAAAGCCCCTCCTAGCTTACAGTTATTTCAGCGGGGGAGGAAAACTGATCTTGATTACGAAACCAGCATGCAGAAGGGCAGGAGTAGCCTCTCGAGCTGGGTGACCCAGCTTCACAGACTGTTCTTACTGTCAGGAGCAGCAAAGGGCCATGCCATACTTTACACAGGTTAGTAACCTCCAGGCCAGGCTGTTTGGTGTTGCAGTGCTGGGCCAGCTCAAATGTTGTTACTGTTGCCTTACAGTGTTATCTCCTTTCTTCTCCCTGACGTTTTTGGGGGAGTTTGGTGCTCAGAGATTCTTAGCTAATCCCGTGTTTTTCAAATAAATAGGAACAACATTGAAATTGTGTTGGTAACAGCCAGAAGAGACTGCTTCTGCTGGCAAACACAAATTCTTAATCCATTGACTGTGTCCTGACTCCATGGATGAGTTTCTGCTGGGTGTCCAAATGTTCTCATCCATATAGTCATCCCATACAGCATGTACCCAGGCATGACACCTGCCACACTGCCCTTGGCTTTTGTTTCCCAGCCTCATCACTAGGGATATTGGCAAGGATGGACTGATCATTTCATGGCCAGCACATCCACAAAGTGTGAGGCCAGCCTGCAGTGGGCCAGGTAGAGCTCGGAATCATAAGCATCTTTACTAACCTTAAAAAAACCTAGGGGAGCATAAGGGAATCTTACTTTTCATCTGTCCAAATGTATTTTTTTTGCAACTGAAAGCCTTAATGCCCAGCTAGATCAATGAGTGAGATAAAACAAGGAAGCAAAGAAAATGGAAGGCAGTGTTCCCTGCACCTCCCAAAGGTTGTTTCTACAGGGACAGGGCAGAAGAAGTGCTATTTGCTTTCCATGTGTGAGTTGCCACTGCCATCCCTTACAGACTGCCCAAACAATGACACAATAGCTTGGTGTTACAATATCTGGTCTCTATTGCCATATTCTAACTTGAAAGAAAGCTTTATTGGATCTTCAGATGAGGCCATAGAGATTTAACTGGAAAGATTTTTGGGAGCTGACTTAATTATTAGGACCCCATTCTGACCACAGAGTACCATCAGGGGCTCCAGCCTCCTGCTTCCCAATATTTGTGCAGCTCAGCACAGATTCAGAAGCTACTGCTCCTGGCTTCTAAACAAAGGTCTCAGCTTCTTAAATATGAAATATTAGCATTGTCTGTTTTTTATGAAGCCACCCAGCATCAGATCCTTTGTTTTATCTTTGTGTTACTTGTAAAGGATTTAGTTGCTGCCCTGAGGGCTCTGGTGTTCACAGTTCTTCAGCATCCACTTTATTTATGCTGGTTGCTTCATCAAGAGAAGGGCAAAATTTGCCTCTGAAGTCAGCCTGAGTGCGGAGAAACTTAAGGGTCCTGGGTGACTGAAGAAGTAGCAGCATGGGTCTGAAAAGGAGTGGTCCCAAAGTGGCAGTACAGGTATATCCTTTTATATGCAGCCTAGCATCACCAAAAAGGAGTGAGTGAAAGCACATCACACTTAACCAGCTTCCTGAAGCTTCCCAAACGGGTACTGTGAATAATTTCTCTCGGTTTGTGTGAACCATTCGCCACTGCCTCATAAACCACCACGTGCAGAGTTTGCCAGCTGAGATAAGGATAAATCAATCTCTCCTTGAGATGTTTGTAGCACACTATCTGGAAGATATATGGCCATCACACGCTGCCAACAAAATTTATTTCTGTACTGTTATCACCTCCAGCAGCTTTTTTTTTCCTTTTTTTACCCCCTCTTTTTTTTTTTTTTTTTTTNGTAACAGCACAAAGAGAAAGATTTGTGCTGCACCAAGCCCTACTGGGATTGAGATAGTGGTTTCAGTTTTTTAAATTCTGTTTAGTGAAAAAATGATCAGTCTTAACCATATATTCTTTAATAACTGCCTACACAGCAGAAGGAATTTAAAAACTTTTTCATAATCTGCATAATGCTTCTGTCCCATTTTTTTTTAGAATGGGCACCCTCCACCCCTTTAGAAATACTAAAAAATTATTTGCAGTAACAGTCTATCTCTGAGTCATTCACTGTAACTTTGCCATGGCACTACCTTGCTTGAAGTGTTATCTCAAAAGCAGTTTGGTGTGTAATTTATCCTAAAGGTCAGACTTGCCTACCTAAGCATCCGATTGTGACTGTGTACATTCTTATATGCTTCCAAAAAGATTCTGGTTATAATGAGGCCTCTCACTATTGGATGAAGGATAAAGAAACTATTTCCTTTGGATTTGATTCACTATGATATTTTTGGATCATATTTAAAGCAAGAACAAGCCAATTAAAAAAAAAAGGATCACTAAATAAGACTCTAATTAATGTTTCCCACTGTTCCCATTGCTATCGTGGAACAAAAGGTTTTAAAATTTCTGAAACATGTTGGGACATCTGTGCTCAGTTTCTATACACAATGCAGAAAGTCCAAAACATCATGGAAAACCTTATTCTGAAGGGATGCCAGTCCTGATCCATGCTCTGAAGAGTTTCATATGGTTCAGATCAGTTTATAATAAAAGCCTCTGAACTGTTTTATCCTTAGCTAACATGATTTTAAACTTCAAAATTTTTAACCTCTATTCAAGAAAGCACTTAACAATATGCTTAATTATAACCCCCTCTGGTTTTCAGAATCACGCTTTTCTTCACTCTCCTGGAGTTTGTTATTCCTATAATAAAGAGTGAGAGGAAATAATGAAGTAATTTTTTTCAAGAGCATATACTATGGAATTACGAGAAAACAGCAGTAGTTTAAACTTCACCATTTGGTTTGCTGACTGATTCATTTGGTATACAGTCAAGTGAGGGCCAGCATGTTGTGAGGAAAACCTGAATTTTGTTTTATTTGTTTTTCTTTTGAAGCTGCTGCTTTGTGGAACAATTCTGAAATTCACTGCAGTCGGAATATTACACTAACCAGCTGCAGATCAAAGACTTCACTGAATCTAGGTCAGGTCTAATTTGTGAAGCTCACAGAGTTAGTCACTATGGCAGCTTTCTGAAAGGTACAGATGGAGAATCCATGAGCTGTGGGAACAGAATTATGGGCCTTCTTCTCACCATCAGTTTTAATGCAGTTTGTTTTATTTCCTTTTCCAGGACTTTCTTTTTTTAGAGTTCCTAGTAAAAGAGAGATTAAATGTGACAGCCACATCTGTTTTAGGAAATTCCTGTGGAGATATCAGATTGGTAGCTGGCTCAAGTGATGTTAAAAGTGAATGCTTCTGGTCTGAGCAGGTGGTCTATGAGGGTTATGAAAAATCTGTAGCCTTTTATAGAGACTTTTATCTCAGGATCTCAAAGCACTCTGTAAATATCAGTTGATCAAGTCTTACAATATCCCTGGGAGGTGATCACTGTAATTGAAGGGAGTGGGTTTTATGGCTCACAAGTTTGCTGCTGGCTGTGAAATCCTATTTGTGACTCACACAATCTGCCACAAGTAGAGCAGATGTATTGCTGCTGTGCCTGGATATAAGAGCTGCTTGAGAGGCAGCAGTGCCTTTGCCACTGGCACACGGGTTTTTCTTTCCTTCTGGTCTGCTTCACTGTCCCTTGTTCTCCCATTCTCATTTCCTGGTACCCCCTGTCATGTGACACTGCTTTTGTAAGTCGTCTTGAACAAATATTTTCTGGAGAGTGCTTGACATAGATGTGTGCTCTGCAGATTGTTTTTCTGCAGTTCCTAAGACAAAATGTTGATAAGATGTACTTCAGCCAGTCTTTTCCCAGGTGTAGTGGGGGAAATTCAACAGGGCTCTCCCTTTGCAGTATTGTTGGGGTTAATTTAGAGGGGTTTAAAATTTAAACTTAGCACCACAGAGACCACACCAGTATTTAGAGAACATCTGTCTGAACAAGCTCCAGCAGACAGGAGAAGCTGTCTTGTACAGCATTCCTCTCTGACCTACAGATGGGCTGGAGCATAGGCATCACCAAGGGCAGGTTTGCTTCAGTGAATATTACTTTTGTAATTCATAAGAAACAATGAACAGGCTTATTTCAGAGTCTGGTCATAATATGAAAAATAATGTTTGTGTGTTGGCGTCCACATATATGTGTGTAGGCACTGCTTATGTGGTAACCACTAATTCTTAAAATTTAGGACAGGACTTTTCTACAAAATTAATCTTCCTGTGGGTTGGGTTTTTTTAGTTTATTTTTTTAGTTTGTTTGTTTTCATTTTTTTTACTTTATCAATATAAGCTATTTATGTAGAGCATACTTTGACTTGCACTGAACATACTTAAAATTCAGTCATATTCTAGTTCTAATTGTGACCTCTTGGGATGTTGATGTTTGGGCCCTCCAAACACAGTGTTACTTCCTTTAGTAAAACCTGCATGGAGGGCATGGATGAAGATCAGTATTTCCAGATGAAAATACACGCAGTTGCTTGGGTAAGGACATGAGACTGTTGCTTGTGTGATAACACTCAGATTATAAATATCAGCTCTTGACAGTGTTGACCCACAATCCATGATGTTGGCTGGAAAATCACCATTTGTTGTTTTAAGTATTCTGGAAAGAATGATTGCCATCCAAGGCTGAACACAGAGTACTCACCACTGTTAGTCTGGAACTTGTTCTGCATATTATACCTCTTAGCATAATAAGGTTAATAATACCAACTCTATCCCTAGCCAATATTTATAGCACAAAGAAATTCTCAAATGCAAAGATATTTTGAGGACTTTACAGTATTACACCAGAGGAGAACTTGACATCAGACATTCAAGTAGTTATAATTTTTCAATTGGCTTTGTAAAGGACTTTACCTTCTTATTCTCACAGCAGTCAGCACATCTGGATCTCCACCCTGACTGTGACCTCTGGATATTGCCATACTAGAAACATTAAACAAACATAATTATTGCTAAAAAGTGGGTAGGTTATTTCTTCCCTCTATTTGTTGCTTAAAAGATATCCATAGGCACGTGTTGTTCCTAATCTACAACTACCAACAGATTAATACAATGATCAGTGTGTGAAAATTGTTTCAGCTGCTGGAAAGAATTCTTAGCTTTTTTAATTCAGTGACATCAAGTGCCTTAGTTCAGCTTTTGCATTTTGGCTATATCACAACATTTGTTTCAGCAAAACGAATTGAATGGTCAGATGGAACCAAAAAACAACCTGGAAGAAATTGGAAATTTTACTGGGGCAGAGGTGGAAATCGGGAAGCTTAATATTGAAAAAGTTTGTTCTGTACCCCAAAAAGGCGAAAAAGGAGAAGAATTTCTTGGAGATTAAAATGTGTAATAGCAGGCAAACCTTTGTACACTCAGAGTATCCGTTTCTCAACATAGCAAACAGGAACATAGAAACATATGTGGTCAGCAATAACACTCATAAATCTTAAGAGATTATGTGTTCCTAAAGTAAGACTTCAGACTGATCTATTTTGTTAAGTGCCAAACTTCAGCATGATTCAATCAAGTTTTGCTTAATCGGAATTTATTTACTCTTTGTGATGATGAATCACTGAACATGTCTGTAGTCCAGTCTGTTGAACTAATTTATCAGGTATTTTGATGGACTGGTGATTTGCCTTCCCTGAATGTTTCATGGTTTATTTATTTATATCATCTGGACTGTGTAGAACAAGAACTGGAGTTCTGCTAAGAATTAAACATTCCTCAGTGATGCCTTTAGTAACAGAAACACTCTCTAGATAGGTAGCCTTATTGCAATACTAGCCAAACGATTAAGCCAGGAAAACTCTTATCTACAGGCCCAATACCACTAAATAAAGTAATTTGTTAACCTGGGTGGATTTGTATCAGAGACACAACCTGGCAAAGATGGAGGGGAGACAGCGGTGAGGTTTCTCTGTGCAGGACACAGGGATTTCCTGGAGACTGGCCCAAGAACATAGGTCATCCCAAGGAGAAAGAAGACACAGGGGAGTTGCTTACATAGCCCAGTAAACGTGCAAACTGTGCAGAGAGGCAGTCTCATACTAGCTGTTCCCTGGTTCTCATGGATAATGGTAGTAAGAGACAGGCCAGGCTGGACTTCACCATAAGTTGGCAACATATGGACATTCCCAAAACTGCACTTGAATTGATGTTCTCTATTGAAACGTGTGCCACTATGACCACTCTGCTGTGGCTGCATGTTAAAGCTAACTTCAGAACAGCTACTGGCAGCTGGCATGCCTACCTTCAGTGCAGGTAGGTGGCTTTGGCCTTCTCTTTTCCAAGGGAATATATCTCATCAGGTATTTTTCGGAAAAACTTCCAACTCTCTACCTGTGAAAGAGTTAAAGAATAAACAGATGGAAGCAAATTATTTCCCAGAGTGGAAAGTTCTGATTTTCTGTACATAGAGATGCAGAATAAGAATCCTCTGACTTCCAAAGAAGTGCAGTCTTCTAGGTCTGGGCTTCCCAGTGCTAGAGATACGGATGTAACTCAAGTGAGTCCAGTGAGGGGCCATTGAGATGTTTAGGGGACTGGAGCATCTGGCATATGTTGTGAGAACTTGGGCTGTTCAGCCTGGAAAAGAGAAGGCTCCAGGGGATCTCAGTATGGTGCATAAAACAGCTGATTGGGTAAAGAGATGAAAAAAAGATGGAGCCAGACTCTTCTCAGTTGTGCTCAGTGGCAGGACTAGAGAAAGTGGGAACAAACTGAAACACAGGAAAATTTACTGAAACATAAGAAAAGAAAATATTCGATGCAAGGGTGGTCAAGTGTTGCCACAGGCTTCCCAGAGAGGTTGTGGACATATTCAAAACATGATTGAACATAATCACAGGCAACATGACCCTGATTTGGGCGGGGGATTGACTGGAGGCTCCCCAGAGGTACCCACCAGCCTCAACCATTCCATCAGATTAAATTTAAAAATCCTAAGTATTAGTGCAGATTTTCCTGAGAATTTATAGTGGCAGGCAGAGCATTTCAGTTTCTCAAGTCAATATTAACCTCTTTGGCTCTTGGGCACATAATGATCTTTTGGTGAGCACTCAAACGGTGGATATAAATTAGAGATCAAGCACCATTAATGCAACAATAAACTCATGTAGAACTAAATGTGTGCACAGGTATGTAACATGAGTATCAGTTGAGGGTATAAAAAGAGGTAGAGATGTGATTCAAATACCAATTAGATGTGCTTCATTAGCTCCCATTCAAGGGCTGGTGTTTCTGCCATAGCACTGAACTGGATCGGTGGCATCAGATTTTGATCCCTTTGCTTGTTGTTGCTGTTTCATGGGCTACATCAGCCCTGGTCTTTGCTGAAAGCCTTCCTTAGAGTTGTCTCACTTAGGGATTTTGCCTAGTCATTAGGAACAAAGAAATTGTCAAAATCTGATGTTGCATGGGTTTATGACATATGTCACTGGAGCTGAAAGTAGTGATAGTCAGACAAAAACTTGTCCTTTTTTCATCTGATACTTTCTTTTGGCCTTAGAGTGTACTGAATTGCTTTGTAGGCTAGCTAGCCTTAAATAACAAAAGCCAATCAGTTTGTATCTGAGGATGGTGAAATGCTTCTCTGATATCCCAAACATATTTGGCATGTTTAAACACATCCTTTCAGCTTGTCATCTTTCACACAGCTTCTAAACGATGCTAATAATAATATCATTTATTTTGCATGATTGGTCCTGTGATTCTTGCTTCTACATCCCAAATGCAATACTTCCAATCTTAGCTTCTTTTCTTCTGCAGGGAAATACATAAGATTTCTTCAGTTATTCTAGATATTTAGAGCCAGAAGACCGAGACCCATTAATGTACAGGCCTAAAGTTATTAAACAACCAGAGGTACTTCAGATCTAATTGCTTTATTGGTGCTTCTGTGTTGACTTTGATTGTGGTAAGAGATTTACACTGCCAAAAAGAAGGAATGAATTGGGCCTTTATGTACAGATGTGTAGTACAACATTTGTGACTTTTTAACATGGGAAAACAGCCATCTTTAAATGACAAAAAATATTTGTATAACAGTGCTGTTACTTACTGGTGTTATTTATTTGAAATTAACTCTTTAGGGAAATTGGAAGTATATGAAACCTGTGGAAGGTCAGAATGGAGATCTATGCTTTCAGTCTTATTTTAGATTCAGAAAAGCAGCACATGAATTATGCACAGTTTCAGGAAGAAAGTACTTAGCTTTCCTATCCAGTTACAAATCCACCATGGGTTATTTGGCCCTAACATCTATGGGGACGATTGTAGCTACCCTCTTTTAACAATATGGCTTTGGTTTTTTTTATATCTGGAGGAGAGCCAATATGCTGGTATACCTACAAAATGAACCAAACCTGAGGGATGAAAGCTGGAGTAAGAGCAGGAGATTTGTCTGAAGACTACCTTTTTCAAGAAAAGAGGTGCCACTTTTTTCCTGTGGAATGCATGAGTCATGTCTGAAGATATGCAACTGCTAACACCATCTGAGGATAACAGAGTGTCAGTATTAGCAGTTCTGCCCCTGTCTCTCCTCTCACTTGCTGAACTGTGATGAGGATACGAAAGTTCCAGCTCTGCTGTTTACCCAGCTGTGGAGCAGCTGGTTCCATGTGAAGAATTTGTCTTTCCAGTTTGCTTTTGTAAAAGCCTAAGAAATTACTTGAAACGGTAAAAAAAAAAAAAAAAAA
>VZSE01006395.1:1199008-1360550 GCA_013398275.1 Promerops cafer
AAAAAAAAAAAAAAAAAAAAAGCCAACCCAGAAAAGACCGTAATAATTGCCAAGCAAGGCTAAGGAATGCCAGAACTAAAACTGCAATAATTCAGGTCCATTGTGTACATTATCTTCCAATTTTTAATCACATGACCACAAACTAGTGGTTTCTTTGCCTTTTTTTTCCCCCTCACTGCAGGGGATGGACCTGCTGTGGGATGAATCACGGTTACCTTATTGCAGAAGCTGTGGAATCTGGAGGGTGATGCCTGAGGACTTCAAAATAGGAAAGGATTGTACTGTGGTTTGGGAAACTGAGTGTTGTCCTGGTATTGGATTTTGTTGCTATTATGGATTTTGTTGTTATACTACTTCACCTCATTCCAAACATAATGCTGGGCTAGTCACTTAACTCAACTTCGCACAGATGGTAACTGATTTTCTGGAAACCCTGACAACTGGAATCTGATATGGGATATGCAGAAAACTCATGATTATGGGAATATATACTCTAGATGCTGAAAAAAGTCTGTTCTTGAGCATCTCAAATGAGAAGCCAAAGTCTGTGGTTTCTTTTGGGAATTTTGACTCAATGACCATGAGTAAACATAGAAGAATACTTTCTTCTCAACTTCACGAGTACTGGGAAGATAATTTTTCAGTGTTTGTAGAACACCATGATCCTGCAGAGGATAAGACCATAAAATGCATTTTTTTTGGAATAAGTATCTGTGTTTCACACTGTGTGAGATGATAGGTGCCATTCCTAGAATAACAGGGTAAGATTTTTCAAATATCGATGCCACTATTTTTGTGTAGTGATTCAGCAGAAAACCATGGCAAAGGCCTTGACAGTTCATTAAATCCACTCCTCTGCCTGAAAGCAGGATCAACTGGGCCTAATATTTTCCTGTTAGATACTTGTCTAAGCTCCAGTGACAGAATTTTCATGATTTCATGAATTTCCATCACTTTACTTTCCTTACCACCAAAAAGTCTTTCCCAGCAGCTAGCTGAAATCTCCTCCTTGCTTGCCCAGTCCCCAGGGCCGAGAGAGGAATGTTCATCTGTGGGACTGTCTCCTAGCGTGCACGTAGAGGGTGCAGGACTGGGATGACCCCTTTATTTCCAAAGAGACTAAAACATCGTGCCAGGCTGATGGTCTGCAGCAGTACAGGCTGGGGGCTGAGTGCCTGGAGAGCAGCTGGCAGGGCAGGCCCTGGTGGGCTGGTGGCTGGAAGGGGGCTGGGGGCAGCTGTGTGCCCTTGCAGCAAAGGCCAACAGCTGCCGGGGGTGTGCCAGGCAGAGCATTGCCAGCAGGCTGAGGATGAGGAAGGGGATCCTTCCCTTCAGCTAAGCACTGGTGAGACTTGTCTGAACTGCTGGGTCCTCAGTACAAGAGAGATTTGGACATTGTGGAGCTGGTCCAGTGTGGGGCCATTAAGATGTCTAAGGGACTCAAGCATGTGACATACAAGAGCAGCCTGCGAGAGCTGTGGCTCAGCCTGGAGGTGGAGCCTTACCCATGTGTATAAATACCTGAGGGAGGGGCTGTGAAGAGCATGGGGCTGGACTTTCCTTTACAGTGCCCACTGACAGAACTAGAGGCAATGGGAACAAACTGAAACACAGGAAATTCCACTAAAACACAATAAAAAATATTTTTTTTCACTCCGAGGGTAGTCAAATACTGGCCCCAGCTGCCCAGAGAGGTTGTGAGGTCTCAGTCTCTGGTAGAGGATCATCATCACATGACCCTGATTTGGGCAGGGGACTGACTAGATGATCTCCAGGGGTGCTTGTCAGCCTCAGCTGTTGTGTGATTCGATGCCTCCAGGAGCTGTCTATAGAAAGCATGACCCTGGCACTTACCTCCTGCCTACTGAAGATACTGTCCAACCATTCTTTGCATTAAAATTGGAAATGGCTGTTTCACTCATGGACTGCCTGTATAGTAAGGAGAATCAAAGTGGAAATACCTGATGTTTGAATACCTCTTATTATTCAGTATAGTGCGAGTTCTTCCTGATCCTTCTCATAAGGATCTGGAGTCTGGGTGTCTTCACAGCTTTCTGTAGTAAGAAGTAATTGGTTTTGTTTGTTTTAAAAAATTATTTATACTCTTTTGAGATTTTTCAAAAACACTGACTAATACCTAGGTAAAGACATACAGCTTACTGCCAAGTCTAATGTTTCCCTCACCAGTGATTTATTAAAATGCTCCTCACTTTCACTTTTTTCCTTATCTTCTTCAGACAGCTGGGAAGCCAATTCCTGGTGTCTTATGCTTGAAAACATGTTTTTCAATAGATTACTTTTTTCCTCCCCTTCAGCCCAAAGCATGAGATATCATTTTATAATGCATTATAGCTACTTCTCTGGGGAACAGAATTATCTAAATTAAGGTTGATTTTCCAATATATTCTGGACGTTCATCTGGCACAGGAGAGAGGCTTAACATCTTAAAACAATGATCCTGTAAGAAATTAGTGCTAGATCAACTTACACGGGAACCAACACTACACCTCAAAATTCCTTGCCCTTTCCTCTTCAGCCTCATGTTGCCTAGATTCCTGAGCCATCTGCATGTCTACCAGCCAAGTTCCTCTTAATCACCAGCTTCTAGTCCTGCCTCCAGAATCATCCAAATCCATATTGTGCAGAGCAGTCAGCCTTAAAGTTCACAGTCCACACTGCCACCCTGCCCTTTTCTTCTGCTGAATGTTTCTTGGATTCCCTGAGCATCCTCACTTCTCCTAGGGAAGAGACTAAATGCATGGACGGGAGGATTGGTAACCTTGGTAGCCTCTCCCAGGCTGTGTGGTTAGGGCAGTCTTTGGGCAGCTGGAAGATGTGGGCTCAACTTCAGTCTGATGAAAGGAGCAGAGAGCTCAGGTTTCTCTTTTACCTGTGTAATAATCCAGCCACTAAGATGTGAAGTATCCAGGTCCCTGATCTGAATCTTTTCCCTTGCTGACAGGTCATTCACTTCAGTTCTTTGGCCTCTCTCTTCTCTTGTTTTTGCTTCAACTATCCCCTGGCTTTATGTTGTTTTTTTACTTCACAGGCAGCTGTACTGTGAGGGCAGTTTAGGAGAGAGAGAGGCTCACTTCTTAGGATTTTACAACAGACAAAACCCATTAGCAGACAAACCCAGGCTGCCATTGCCCTCTACATCCATTCAGTCTCCCCTCTCAAAGACAAAAACCTGTTTCCTAGAAACTATTTTCTTTTACGTTTGTGTGCAATCTACTTTCAAGGGATTCAGAGAAAGAAATGTCAGACCTCTCCTCAGGTAGCTGTTTCACAGGGCAGTACGGCTCACCCTGTCAATGAGTCAGCCTATATTTCTTTTAGCTTGTTTTTGACCCTTGCTCCTCCTTGGTCCATAAATCAGTCCTTCTCCTCCTTTGTGATGTTTACACTGTCAAAATATATAGACATCCCCAGGGTATTTCCTCACCTCCAGCAGATTGTCTCAACATTAACGCCTGAGCACACTCTGCTCTCTTTGCTCAGCTGTGTACAGCCAAGCTTGTCTCATTGACTTAATTCCTCATAAATCAATAGGTCCAGATACTTACCCCGTTGCTCCCTTTGGGATGAGTCTGCTCCACAAGATCACAGTTTGTTGGTTTCTGCTGTTATTAGGACCTTCTGCCTCCCTTCGTTAAGCACATTTCTCCAGCTCATGTCTGCATTTGAGGCTGAGCCTCCTCCTGCAGACTATTGCTTTGTGCCCATCCACTTGGCTGTTGTTTTGTTATTTCCAGCCTGTCTTAGTTTCTTTATGTTTTGTGTCTATCCCCATTGGTTTACACAACACCTCTCTAACTCATAGGAGTTGTTACATCAAATATAAATTGAATGAATGTAGTGTTTATTGCTTCCTTCCAGATCATAATAGACATTAAATAAAAACAGACTTAGGGCAAATTTCAAGTCCTCCTTTCCTCCCTCCCCACACCCAATCCATGCCCCAGATATTCTCCCATCAGCTCTTTATGTTCATGTTTATCTTTTGTTCCTCTTTGTTTATGGACTTAAAGCCTGTGTTCCATCTCTGTGACACTGCTCATTTCCCAGCCAACTCACATTCATTTTTCAAGTAATTTTGTAACTGAGGCTTTCTCGGGACTGGCTGTAGGCTGCTTTTTCATTCTCTTCATTAGCTGGTTTTATAAATCAGTAAAAGAGGAGTGACCATATTTGTTTGGCAAGATTTAGCCTTTGTTGACTCTCTGGGATGAGTTTCATGCTAGTCTTAAGAAAAAGCACCATCACTTGGGATGACAGACTTGCTCCCTTTTGCACAAGCAGTGAAATTTCCCTGTGCTCTTCACTTGCTGATTTTATTCATCCTGTTGCTTTTATTAATCCTGTCCCTTAACAATGTAAAACATGGGTCATGATAGCCAGCTGGTTGTTGTTGAATGCTGACTCTTATCTACGTCCTACTAGCAGATACTTTATCCATCTGCTTAGGAATGTCTCAAATTTATAGCAGGAGTAAAGAGACTGCCATTGAAAAATTCAGAGAAACAAATTGTGGCAGATCTAGAAGGGTGGAGGCAGGAGGGAGATTCACGTGGTGAAGACGTCCTCTCCAGCAGAGCCTACAGCAGGACCTGTAATGTGGCTGCAACAACCTGTTCTCTGAGGGCAGGATCAGATAAGAGGAGCACTTGCATCCCATCACTCATGGTTGGCACCCCACAGCTGTGGCTCGGCTGTACACGTTGGTGCAGAGAAGACACTGAGGGCAGTCACTGAGATCTTTCAGGAGAAACAAGCACATGGGGATGAGCATCACTGAAGGCTGTTGTGGCATTATGAAGAGAAACACTGTGTAGTGTTTCCACTCCACCGTTAGGCATTTCTGTTCATTTTTCTGTTGTACATCAGACCTGAGAAATGCAAGTTAAAAATATCTTGTCTTTCCACAAGAAATACAGCTTACTCTCTTGCTAGTCTCTTCTTGCTCCTTATCTTGGGGCAGAGTTCAAGCCTTTCAGCTCAAAGAAATAATAAAACAGTCATGGTCAACCTGATCAGTGTTAGCTCAGCCCATTAATGGGCTACTTGCTGCTTTTTCTGGGTAGCGGATTTGAAAAGACAGAGGATTTGCAGAGAGGACTTTCAAGGTGAGCAGGGTACATGGATGTTTATGGATCTTGAGTAAGAAAAACTGATAGGTAGTACAGGAGAAAGTGTAACCTTCCAGACCAGGGGGATCAATGAGGGATTCAGTGGGAGCAGAAGTATGAGCCAACGCCTGTTGGAGTGGGGTGGTATAAATGAATGTTTGATCCTGCATTGAACTGGGTAGGGAGAAGGGCCAGTGACCATAGTTCAGGCAGGATGATACCCAGAAGTTTTTGGTGCAGGGGCACCATGCTCAGTGCCAGGTGAAGGGTGCAGTACCCGAGGAAGGGTTCTGTGCATACAGGTCTGCCAGTAAATTAAACGTGCGCAGGCTAAATCTTGGGCACTGAAACTAGCTGGCAGAGGAGGGGCCTTAGGTTTGCTTAGCTTCCAAAAAAGGATGACTGCATGGAAGATTTAACTTGAGCTACATCCCAAAGCATGCCTTCAAACTGTTTAGGAGCGTTTGTTGGCACAGACTCAGGGCACAACCTTATTCTTACATTACAGTTAACGTGATTGCGTTCAGTTCCTTGGAACAATCTCTGGTGCTTTTCAATTTACTTACTTAGGTGATGCTTTATATGCAGACAGAGTGTAGGCCAGGGTCAGGAGCATGTCCATCCCTCACAGACACACACATGTCCCCCCCAGTCCCCTATGCATACCATGGATCCCCAGTAAGGTCAGACACCAAGCCCACCCAGCAACTCACCCTGCACCCTCTTGTCTCCAGCTGCCTCATGCCCAGAGACTTGCACACTCACATGTGCCCTTGCACACACATGACTCTGAGAGCCCATGGTCTCTTCAGGAGTTGACTTGGATCTCCTGGTGCCTCCAGTAGCCAGTTCCTCCAGGTCTCACAGCCATGCATGTACCCAGCCCAGGCTTAAGGCCACTTTGGTACTTGGCTTCCAGGCCACTTCTTTCTGCTGGCTTTTCCAGCTTGACAACAGCTAGCAATGACACGTTGCTGTATGGACCCTCACTTGCTGGGGCTGTTGGCACCCGAGGCACATGGGCCCTTGTAACTTGTGGTTCAAATCTAGTTGCTGGCACTTAGATGTCAATACACACTCATGTATGCAGAAGAGAGTCCCTCCCCCCCAAGGTAAAGAGAGATGGAGGTTAATAGGAAGACAAGAAAGACTGTGCTGGTCAGGTGCAGGGCATGACCCAACAATATGCTGACCAGCCACAGGTTTTCATGCAACCAGCTCCTTTTATTTCCTTACCCCTCTCTTTATTCATGCTTATTTCTCCAAAACAACCATGGTCTATCCCTTTTCCTACCTGTGGTCCTTCTAATTATCCCATAGTAAGTACCAGCCTCAGCTGGAAGGTCCTCTGAAGACACTTTCAATCCAGTGGAATGTACTTTCCATCCATCTCACCTTCCTGGGTGCTACCCCTGACCCACAGGGCTGCTTGTGCCCTAGTAACAGCCCCCCAGAAGATTTGGGTCAGGGTCTCTCTTTTTTTTGTCTCTGAAAAAAAGCCTTAACAAACCTAAAGCAGAATTCCATGGTAAAGGTCATGTTTTAGAAATAAAATACAGAAAAAATAGCAGGAAAATGTGAAGGAGTGTGTGGATGAAAAGCTGGCAAAAAAGCCAAAATTTGGTTACTGATTGATCTGTACTGACCAAGACAGAAGGGTGGTCTGTTGGGCTCTCCCCAAATGCTTGATGTCCTCTAGTCATGTCGACAAGACAGGCTGGGATGTAGAAGTCAGCTCTGCAGTATTTTCACAAAGACAGCAACTGACTGGGTGCTGCTGGCTGAAACTATAAGGGCCTGCCTAAATTCCAGCACAGTGAGTTCCACTTAACCCACCAACAGCTGTTCGGTTTCCTTATGTCTGTATGGTCGGGACCAGGATATAATTTTAAAAGTTACTCAGACAGAAGCAGACATTAACCCTTTCACCCTTTCACCCTCTGCCATATTTCTATGTCTGGGAAGTCAGGTTAGCAGTGAACAGTTCTAGTGCATCAGGTTGCATGTCTCTTTCCCTGCAGCTGAATGAGGAGAACAGGCAGTGGGCTGGTCACATTGTGAAACACTGTTTGGGAATGTTGGGCAAGGAAGCTGCTAGGATGCACATGCATGGACATGACTGAAAAGATAATTTCCATACCTTGCATTGCACCACTGAATAGATGGGTGGGTTTTCTATTGCCTGAGTTGTGGAGCAGAGAGATCATGGAGCTCGTGTTGCTTTGTTCATAGGTGTCACTGCGATGCCTTAAGTTTTAGCTTTCATATTTTCCAGATTCTGTACTGCATTAGTATATAACTCTGAACTTCATATAAAGTGTTAGCAAGTTCTCTTCACAGTTTAGTTAGACGAAACAATCCTTTTCCAGCTTGAGAACCAAGGATACCATTGCAGCTCCAGGCCCCAAAAGTACAGGCCCAAACAACAGTGAATTGAGGAGAGCAAATTGGGAGGATGGGACTTCATAACCTGAAGCTGTAATTGGACAATAAACCCCAATATGTAAATGGACCAAAACTTATAAAAGTGTGAAAACTTGTGACCTGGNCATTAGTATATAACTCTGAACTTCATATAAAGTGTTAGCAAGTTCTCTTCACAGTTTAGTTAGACGAAACAATCCTTTTCCAGCTTGAGAACCAAGGATACCATTGCAGCTCCAGGCCCCAAAAGTACAGGCCCAAACAACAGTGAATTGAGGAGAGCAAATTGGGAGGATGGGACTTTATAACCTGAAGCTGTAATTGGACAATAAACCCCAATATGTAAATGGACCAAAACTTATAAAAGTGTGAAAACTTGTGACCTGTGTCCATCTTGGATGGAGCCGCAGCCAGGCTCTTGTACTGCCCAAGGTGTATTCTTAGAAGGCCTTTTAATAAATACCTACTTTATTCCTTTAACACTGTCTAGCCTCTGTTCTAGGTAGCCTCTCAAGGCATCAACTGTAATGGTGGAGGTACTGATTATCACAAATGAGAACTGGATCTCTTGGCCTTAACAGAAGTCTCTTTGTAGAACCACAGGCTTTCTGTAAGGATGGTTCAAATTGTAAGGGCTACAGTCTGAAGATACTGCTGTTGTGAATGAAGGTTACTGATGATTTTGTCAGTCCTGTGTAAAAAAGCATGTGCCAAAAAAGCTGTATCTGCAGATCCATCAGCTGAGGAATGATGAGATCAGGAACTTATGCTCTTTGGCACAGGTAGCATAAATATTGCACAGAGATCCTGGTTCTTGAATTACATGAGAATAACAGTGCATAAAAATCATATTTCCATTACCTTTAGGGAGCAGATTTTCAGCTTTATTCTTCACATAAGCATATAGCATGAATAAGCATATTAAGGTAAGGGGGTGGATGGAGTGCTCTGTCTTCTAGTGAATCCTTTAGGAGTTAAAGCATTAAATGGTATTAAGCTTCTCCAACTCATTTTGAAGCCAGAGTACAGCAGAAGATTAGAAGCCACTAACTAGTCCTTGCTGTCCCTACTCCTCAGTTTTACTAAGTAGTCTCAGCTGCTAGGGAGGATCTGGACTTTTCCATCCACCAGGGAAAATGTTCTCAAGGGCCACACTTTGGAAGGCACAGAGCATCAAGTGCACTAAGTCGTGTAGCCAAAATGCCCTGTTTAAATCAGTAAAGCCACCCACGGTTTGAGTGACATCTGAAAATGTCATTAAAATGCTACTCTTCAGCCAACATGGTGATTCTAATGAGAGAGTCCCCAGTGCAGAGACACAGCATTAGTGAGCTGCCAGTGCAATTCCCAGCCCCACGTTCCCAGCCCCACTCACTGTGCTGAAACCACACCTGCAGGAATGACACCAGACTTGGACTGCTAGATGTGGAGAGTTATAGCCAGCTCTGGTCTCCAGAGAGAGGAAAAGGAAAGGTTTTAGAGTGACTTTGCACCTGTGAAACAATGTGCTGCTGTTACAATGCCCAGCACCAGCCAGCCTTTGCTCCAGGGAGGGCTGGAGTACTTTAGAAAGCTTTTTGCAGCAGCTATGGTCACTATAAACACATACAGAGGAAGCAGCTATTAAAAGATTTTTGAAAGGCTCTCTGTTGCTTTCTGGTGCCTTTGGAAAGGCTAAGGATGCAGTGAATGCCAAATGATAAGCTTTGCAATCCTCAGCACCCCTGAGACCTGAAAGAAATCTGCTGGCAATTGTTTTAAGCTAATGATTCCCTGCAGGTTGATTGGTGCTTATTTGCTGAGAGGTGAGAGGCTGTAGCTACAGAAGTTATGAAAACAAATTGCCTCTGTGTTAAGGAATGCCAAGCTGCCTGCTCAGTCTAACCCACTTCTATGTTTTTTATTTTAAGGTCTGTTTGCAAACTCTGAGCTTGGTTTCTGCTGATTAAATAGCCCCCTGCTATGATTTACTGGGATAAATATCTGAACCACAGTAGGACATTGAAAGCAGGATACTGTCTCTCCTAGCTAAATTAAGGGGGACTAATTTGCATTTAATGCAAATCACATTGCCTATTAGGTTCTTGGGAACCTCTTTCTTTTGGAAATATAGGGGAAAAGATGATTTTTTTAACATATTAGAGCTGTATTTAGTCCCTCTCTGTGACTAATCAACTGCCTCTCAAAAGTATTAGGTTTGGGTTGAAGCTGGAAAATCACCCCATCTCCAGAAAAGCCAACAAGGAGACTTCACTCAGGGGCTGGGCTCTCCAAAAGACTTGAGTACACGGGTCCTGGCTGTGTGAGAGGACAAAATGTGATTCCCAAGCAGCCTGGCTCACACTGCCTGGCTCTCACTGAGATGCCTGCTGTGCAGTGGGTGCACTAACACTCTCACCTCCCAGGACATCCCAGTTCTTTTGAGACAGAAAGCTATCATGACTTCTGATTTAGAGTTGGTTTTAAACAAATATGTGTGAATAAAAGCAAGGTCTGAAAGAAGGTGGGGAACCCTCTGATGGGAGAAGGTTCTTCAGAGCATTGTCCTGAGGGTTAAGCTTGGCAGCTCACCCTGGCCAGGCAGAGAAGCAAACTGCTCCAGTGAAGGGATTCCTGTACCCTCCCACAGCCTAATGACCAGCAGTGCCATAGACATAAGTGCTCTCCAGGAACATTTTTGCCAGAGAAACCCTGTGATGCCTAAAGCAAGGCACTAGGCTGGCAGGCTAATTCAGTGACAAATCCTGTGCTCATGTGGCCACCTGCCCCAGCTGAGCAGTTGCACCTGGATGTTGGTAATGCACAACTACCCAGTTGACTCCAGAAGGCAAAGTGGGAGCAGGTGGACCTGTAGGACATCCAACACCAAAAGCTCAGGCAGGCTAGCAAAGAAAGTCCAGGCTTGCCAGGCAATATAGGCATAATACCTGGAATTCCATCTTCCTTTTGCACTAGGTTTCATTTGCTCAGTTGTATTTTCAATGGTCCATCAGTAAAAGTGCAATTCCCATTATTATTTCTAACACTGTGTTTCTCATCATTATCAGCCTATGCATTAGTTCTAGCATGAGCACTGAATTTTTTTCCATCATGTGCAGGCATTGAAATCATTCTGTAAATGCCTCAGCAAATAGGACACAAGCTTCTCTGGGAACCTGTACATTTTATGTAAGATGAGTATGTGATCATTTTGAACTCAAAGGCTATTTTTGTGATGTGGGGGAGAGAAAGGCAGTTAGAGCTGAGAGCCTGGATGATTTCAGAGGCGCGCTGAGCTTTACCAGGGGAGGTGAACTTTTCCCCTCTCTGGAGCTTCAGACTTTCAGTGCAATTGCTGCTACATTTTCTGATGAAGTCAGCTTTGGGAAAATGTCTTTTATTATCCACTGAAGGAAGAGACACATAGATGATACCTACACACAAGAACATGTTCTTTTCCTGAAGAATTTAGACTGATCAGAGTGGGAAGCAGAGTCTTGAACACAGTATTATTCAATCTGTTGACATGAAACCTGCTCTTTCAGAATCAGCAGCACCTTTGCAGGCAGCTGCTGCTTAAAATAATGAAACACAGGCCAGCAAGCCAGTTGAAATCAAGAACTGTAGATTGCCTATACATTCATACTTTTCCTTAAAAATTACAAATTGATTACACTCCTCTCTAAGAAAAATTCCTACCTATGGCAATACACTCCTCATCTATATCTAGGCATAAGCTTCCAAGTCAAATAAGCTAGTAAGTGCATACACATTTATGTTTCTCTTGGTAATCATGACCTTTCCCTAGTATTCTGCATGCAAATGCTCTAGCTGTCAGTGATATAATACAGATGCAAGCTTCTCTGTCAAATAAAGCTGTGCACTAGACATGCAATCTCATTGCTCTTGAAATAAAATCAACATGGAAATATTGTTATTTTTACAGTAACTTCAATTAGCAGAAAAATTACAACTGACTATAATCCCTAAGCAACTACATGGCATGCATTTTGGACTTGCTTCTCTAGTAAATTGACTACTGCAATCAATATGGTCTGCATCATCTACATAAAAACACTGCTTTCTTCCCATTCTTACAAAAAGGCACAAAATCTCTTCTTGCAGGCCAAGAAATCCTTTGGCAAATATACAAACAAAGAAATATAACAGCAGAGGCTCATAACAAACATCTGAACAATTTCAATCAGTGATGTTTTTGATGGTATCTGTCACCTCATTTTAGATTTCATTAAGTGATATGTATCACTGACCAAAAACCCCCTAAAGTTACCCATTCCAAGAGTGCTTCTCTGCTTATTACACTTGTTAGGAAATGAGACAAAGTTTTTAGCAGCTCAGTTCATAGATGCAGGGGATTTCTAAGCCTGGAAGGGGCTGACAGTTGAGCCTGACCTCTTGTCTGTGTCCAGATTTTCAATTACTTCCCACTGAGTTGGAGTCCAACTGTTTTTTTTTTTTTTACAAACTAAAATTTAGCTTGCAGAAAAGCAAATTCATACTTGAACAGGGGACATTAGGAGGAAATTATGGAAAATCCTTCCTTTCCAGTTTTTTTGCTTCCACTGGTTAATTGTTCTCACTGCTAAAACTGCTTTATTTCCAGTGTGAATTCATTTGGTTTCATCTTCCCTTCATGGTTCTCGTTATGCTTTTTTTCTATGAAAAGTTCCCCTTCACACTGTGTATTTTCTTTCATTAACATGCCTGTAAATTAGTTCTTTCTTTCTTTTAAACCAAGCTGATCTCTTTAAGTCTCCCAACTTTAGGCATTTTCTCTGGCCCTTCGACATTTTCATGCTTCTTTGCATCCTCTTCAGTTTTCCTGAAGCCTTCAAAAAAAATTGAGAAAAAGAATGTTGATGATACACAGTATTGTGGTTTTGGTGCCCACACTCAGTGCCAGACTTCAGTTAATTTTGCTCGCCATCAATTCCTCTTCAGTATTGCACAGGGAATTTCTGGTAAGGTATTTCTTTACTGGGACCTATTCTGAGTCACCCACCCCAGACTAGAACACCTCCTCTCTGCAAAGATTTGGTCTCCATTCCTTGTTTAGCAGTGTACAATGTACTAAAGGGTGTTTAGACAGAATGAGCACAGTCTCAGTCTTGCGTAACTTTCAGCCCACACAATTATTTACTTTTCTGTTACCAAATATCTTATTAGCAATGATTTTATGCTTCCAGATCACCAGTGGAGATATCAAACAGTGCCAGACTCAGCATTCGGCCTGACAGAGCCTTAATAAAGCCAGCCTGATTTGATAATCGATGTCACTATGATATGTTGGTTCCTCAGCAGCTTAGTGTTCACTTTATTGATATTTTCTAACACTACCATCAGAGCATTGTGTAACACTAGATCTAATAACTTGCCAAAGCTGAAGTGTATTATTTATAATGATTGCCTTTACAGACAAGATGTGATGAAAAATAAAGTGGGGTTGTTGGAAAAGATCTGCTCTTTAATCTCATATAGTTGTGAACTTGCTGAATAAACCTTGATCAGATCTAGAAATTTAAAATGTAATGTCCCCCCACTCTGTAGAGAGAATAACTGCTCAGTGTGTGTCTTGGTGGTGTGGTCCTAGCCATGAGCTTATGGCCACCAGCATCTCCCAGAACCTGCTGAGGCTTAGCTTCACCCTCCACAGCCCAACCCAGAGCAACTGCACCCACCATCGTGCTCCAGTTTCTTGTCTCACTCCACTTCAGCAGACATGCTGCCACTGTGCAGGATGCTTCTATTTGCATTCCCTTCAGTGAGGAAAAGGTCACGCAACGAGGGTTTAGGCCAGTCTTCCTCTGAGTGCCTGTTTAGCCCCAGGACGGTACTTTCTCATCTGTGGCTGCCTTTTGTGAAAGTCCATATGAGTCTCCCCTGTGAAATGCCCTGTACTTCCTGAAGAGCCAGAGAGACTTAGGGAGATTGTGGTAGCCCTCCATGTGACCTTCTCTGTTCCTCTACAATCCCAGAATCACAGAATGGTTTGGGTTGGAAGGAACCTATGGTTCCTGTTGGAATGATCTCTGGAGATCATCTAGTCCAACCTCCCTTCTAAAACATATTTATCCAAAGCAGGCTGCACTGGATTGCCTTCAGGCAGGTTTTGAATATCTCCAGAGAAGGTGACTCCACAACCTCTCTGGGCAGCCCGTGCTCTGTGTTCTCTGTCTCCCTCACATAGAACAGTGTATTATCACAGTAATGATATTTTGCCTCATATTTAGATGGAACAACTGGTGTTTCATGTTGTGCCTGTTGCCTGTGCCTTATCCTGTCACTGGGCAGCACTGAAAAGAGTCTGTCCCCATTCCCTTAATACCTTCCCTTAAGATACTTGGATGCATTGATAAGATCCCCTCCCAGCCATCTCTTCTCCAGGCTAAACAGGCCCAGCTCCCTCAGCCTTCCCTCATAAGAGAGATGC
Organism: Promerops cafer; assembly: GCA_013398275.1. Classification (NCBI taxonomy): domain Eukaryota; kingdom Metazoa; phylum Chordata; class Aves; order Passeriformes; family Nectariniidae; genus Promerops; species Promerops cafer. The sequence goes on from VZSE01006395.1 coordinate 1,212,992, forward strand.
TCCAGCTCTCTCATCATCTTCACAGCCCTCCACTGGACCTGGTCCAGCATTTCCTTGTATTTCTTGAACTGGAGAGCTCAGAACTGGACACAGCACTCCAGATGTGGCCTCACCAGGGCTGAGTAGAGGGGCAGGATCACCTTCCTTGACCTGCTGGCCACACTCCTCCTACCACCCCAGGGTGGCCACAAGGGCACACATGCTTTTGGCTCATGGACACTTCGTTGCCCACCAGGACCCACTGGTCCTTCTCCACAGAGCTCCTTCCAACAGGTCAGCCCCAGTCTGTGCTGGTGCATGGAGTTATTCCTTCCCATTTATCCCTCCCCAGGTGCAGGACTCTGCATTTGCCTTTACTGAACTTCTCTCCAGCCCATCCAGGTGTGGCTGGACAGCAGCACAAGGCTCTGGGGTATCAGCCACTCCTCCCACTAGAGACCACCAGCAAACTCGCTGGGGGGACACTCTGTCCCTTCGTCCAGGTCACTGCTGAGTCAGGCAAACAGACTGGGCCCAGCACTGACCCCCACGGACACCCTGAGCTGCAGCCTCCAGCCGGACCCTGCGTCTGACCACAGCCCTCTGAGCTCTGCTGTCCGGCCAGTGCCCAATCACCTCCCTCTCTGCTCACCCCACACACGCTGCCTGAGCTTGCCTATGAGGATGTGATGGGAGATGGTGCCAAAAGCCCAGATGAAGTCGAGGAAGACAACATCCACTGTTCTCCCCTCAGTCATGCGACCACAGAAGGCAACCAGCTTTAGGTTACCTTCAGAGTGCTGGACCTGTTCTGTTAGCACCCCTGGCACTGGAATTGGCTAGCAAGTGCAAAAAACTTTTGAGTGGGCAGAAAATATTTGCATGTGGGTTGCAAACCACGTGAAGACCCTTTCTTCACTTTGAATTTTGTTCCCCAAATTTGATGATTTCTCCTTTCTGGCAAGGCTCTGCTCTTTTCCTTTGTAACTGAAGAAGTTTATTGCTGGCTTGTGGGTTTCTGAAGAAGTGCCACCCTTTATTGCTCATGTGCAGCCATGATATTAAAAATAAAACAGCCAGTTGTCATAGATCAGAAACACACATATGAATTAGAAACAGACAGTAAGCAATATCTGGGAAAATCTAAATCATCTAAAGCTTAGAGGGTTGCAGTCTAGTTCAGTTAGGTCACAGGTAAAGCTTTTTGAAAAGGGGATCAATAAATAGGTTTGTATGAACTGCGAGTGTATTTTTAGTGAAACAAATTTTAACTCAATTTAACCATTTTCTTGTAGAATCTGCAGCCAGACTGAGCTCTGCCATGCTGGGTTACTGTGGGAAAGGCAGTGAGAGGAAATTGAGCAGAAATGAGCAATAAACAGAAATGAAACTAACTTGATTATTCTAAGTTCTGAGCCTGAACATAAAATGGATGCTATTAAAATATGGAAATTTTACACCATGTTAATTTATCTTTCTCTAGGAAAAGTCTGGGGAATTAAAAAAATTTCCCCCTCACAGAAAGTTCAAAAGTACTGTTGCTGACAGTGAATATTCAGCATTGAATGCTGTCTTCTCTAGAGGACGTGATACCCTTGTGTTGACAATACAGGATATATATATGTATAAATCAATGTGGTACCTCAGAGCTCAGCTCTGTGCAGAGGAACTTTTGGAACTTTCTGGTGCTGAGAGCTTTTCTTCAACTGGAAATGTGATGTGAGGGCTGTGGGAGAGGTTTGGAGGGGTCATGACAGGATGATGTCAATGGGTCTTAGTGGCTTATCTGCTCAAAAAAGTTATGCACCTATGAAGCAAAGGTTCATTTTTCCCGTGCATATGACAGCCAAGGGAAGTTATCTAACAATATAATAAAAGCCTGGAATAAAGGGCACTTGGTGACCAGGCTGTGATTCTGTGAATAAACTACGTCTTTCTCCATATTCTGGGTTAGTAGCAAAGTTACTCCGTGTCATGGAAAAACTCAACAAATGAGACAGGGCTGCCAACACTGATTTTAACACAAATCTCATTAAATTTGTTTACTGTTTTGGTGTTTTTTTAAAAGCTGCAGAGGAAAGTATGAGAGTGAGAATCTTAGGCTTTCTTTAAAAAGAAGGACAGTAGAGGAATGACTCAAAATATGAAGCACATATATCCTAATGCCTCAGAAAACAGAGAAATAAAGCAACAGTGAAGGCCTTGATTGATCTGTTTAAAATCTCCTACGTAAACTAATTTAATTATTTCTATTTTTCCAGTATATCTCCTGAGTGTTTGACAGCTTTGGGTGATTCAAATGCTGTGGCAAGAATCCAAATGGCAAGCAACAGGGGAACCTGAGTTAGTGAAGTACCTTGTCACGGGCATTCCTAGCAGCCCAGGTAAGAGCGCAGTCTGGCTGGATCTGCATGCTGTTTTTAAGCCAGATCTGTGCTTATGGACACTTGGGGAGCAGCTCCATGCCAGCTGGGTGCAGGCCAGGGTGCGGCTGCTTCAGCTGTGGCCCTGTCTGCAGCCAAACCCAGCTCCTCCCTGAGCTGGCCCCAGTGCACGAGTGACGTGCGGGGAGCTCACACAGGACCTTGGGGCTTGAAAATAGAGAGAAAAGTCTGAGAACACAGGCTGGGGTGACACGGTCTTGTGTGTAAAAGGGCAAAGGCTCCTTGCCAGCTTCCCTGACTCTGAGCTGCTCCTGCTGGATGGGCTTGGGCAGAGGGCAGCAGCCCCTTCCACCAGCAATGGGTTATGAGTGGTTTGTCTGGCCTGTGGGAAACACAAGTCGCTTGTCCCCAGCTGGTGGCTGTGCTGGCTCTCCCTGTGACGGCTGGTGGTGGTGCTGCCTGCCCCCCAGGGACATTGTGGGATCTCTACTGCCCACCTCCATGGTCCCCAGGCTGCACAGCCCTGCAGGGGCCAGAGAGGACACTTGCCTGTGACAGGGGCAAGTAGGGCTGCTGGGTGAGCGTTCCCTCTTTTCCACTCAGGAGGCACAGAGACACAGACTGTGGGATGCCTCTTCAGGCACTGAAATGTGGTGAGCATTGGGGATTGCTACAAACAGGCCACAACCAGTTTGGGTAAGGAAATGAACTCACTGCCAGTAATAATATCAAAAGAACAGTAGAAAAATTACAGCTGTGAGCCTGGAATACAACACAAACACAAAATAAACCAAAAAAGCTCCCAGAGAGAACTGCAGAGGTGCCTCCACCCTTTTAGGTTGTCAGCAAATATCTCAATGGCAAAGTGAGTGGAAGGCACTGAAATGCACTAAAATTCTGCATCCCTCCAGGCTCACAATGTATGCACCTCGTAACTCAAGAAACGCAAGCACCAGCTGAATGGGCAGACATGTTTTAACCTCTTTCTATGTAAATTTTTTTTCAATAAGAGAAAAGAGGCAAGTGGACTAATGTATTACCAGGGTTCATTAATTTGTCTCCTTGAAGGGCAAGATGAATTAAAAACTCATGCTCAGTTATTTTCTAAGTCAAAGAATAGATTTAAAATTTTCTTTACACAAACAGAATTAATGGGGCCAAAATTTGTCAGTTGCTGCTGGCAAGTCTCTTCCAATGAAAATAATTGTCCTTCACATACTGAAACCCTATGCAGAGCCAGAGCCTGTAAGCAGTGCCTTGCATTTCTGAGCCTTTTCGAGCATGGGCTGTGATCATGAAATCTGTAACATAAGGACCGTGTTCTGATTCACAGCATGGGGAATAATTGGCAGTGACTGACTTGCCTAGTGAATACTACTGGCCTTCCAAGTAGACTTGCCCCGGCATTCTGAAATGAGTTCAATGTGAGCTGCTCGTGCACAAAGGTTTGCATAGCTCTGGCTTTGCTAACTCGGTTGGAAGCAATTAATGATGTTAGCATTTGATGCTCAAAATTCAGGCTGCAGAGGTCTCAGGGGTTTCTTTCCTCCCTTGGAGCAAATGGTTTGTGTTGCTTTGGAGCCCAGTTACAGGAAGCATTCAAGCATGTGCTGATCGATGGATGGGGCTGAAAGCGGGTTCCCAGGATAAAAGTGTGCAAAGTTCTTTGTTTTTCCCTGTAGCGTTTGCTGATGCTGCCCCATTCTGGTTCAAAAGCCTGCAAATATACTCATTGGCCAAATTCAGTGCTCCAGGCAATTTCCTTACCAAATTTGCCAGAAATTCATGTTCCAAAAAATCTCATATTTCAGTTCTAAAAAAGAGGGATGTTTATAGTCCTCATTACTGTGGAATAATGTGAAAAATGTATAAAACGTATCAGTGCTATATTTGTTTTTGACAAGTGGAGCTCATTTGATACTCAAAATGCTCAGAAGGTCATGAATACTTCCTGTCTCCCAGCTCAAACCAGCTTCGAATAAAGATCTGCGTGTCTTGGACTACATTTCCACTGTCTTGTAACAGCAGTCTCAGGACTCCCATCCAGAAGGGCTGTGCCAGCCACTCTTATTCCTACTCTTTTTGACACATATGCTCCGGGAGATGTTGGAATACAAGTCCAAACACAGCCACACGGTCACCAGCCAACGGAAGTGCCTGGCCAGTGGTCACTATAGCAGCCAGGTGATCTAGAATGCAGGGGCTGCTGAGTCCATCACCCTTCAGAGCCATGTGGACATAGACTGTGAGATTGAATGCCAAAATCATGGGGAAGACAGATGAGTAATTGAGCCCAAAGTCTACTGAGGATGAAGCAAAGCACTTAAGAAAAGCAGCAGTTGGGCAGAGCACTTACCATGCACTTAAGCCTGTAAGCAATTCATTTTTGAGTATTCATAACTATAAGGAAACAAAAGAAGAAAAGCTGTCCTATATTATATTGGTGAACAGATTCATATGCAGTATGGTGTTCTGAGGATGGCCATATATTTTCCCTCCTTATTTTGTAAATTTAGACCTTCTAGATCTTTTAAAATATCCTATTAATAATTATTAGATTGATTAGTAGTTACTGAGAAGGAAAGTAAAATGATGATTGGGTTTCTGTTCCTCAAAATCCACCAAGTAAACAGCCACTCTCCTTCCTCAGGGCTCTAATCAATGCTCCCCTGTAACACTGTATACTACATGTCTGTGAATATATAATGCTGAAAGAAACTCCAGCCCTGTGCAGTGTACAATCCATCCTTGCATCTTTATGCTATATGAGTCACAGTGCATTTAGAGATCTCCTTCCATCTAAGTGTGATCTATTTACAAGCATGCGTAGGTTTTCATAGTTTCACAATAGCTGACAGAAGAGCATAATTTATCTAAAAAATGTTCTGGCCTATTTGCTAGTCATGTGAGTATGGACTTTTTTTCTTCTTCCTTTTTTTTTAGTGTCTGACTCTAAATGCAAAGTAAAATTTTGATCCTGCTCTGTCTGAGGTGATTTATTTTCAAGAAACTTTCTCCTGACAGGCCTTTGACATGGTGTTTTAGCACAGAATAGATGAATAAATGTGAATTTCATCCTTGTATTTTTTGTAGAATCTGCTATCTCTATGTACTGTGCATATTTCAGAAGTCAAGGCTATAAAGGCAAATAAAAGCCACTGGATTGTGCCTAACACAAAGCTGGTACAGAATATAACTTTTACAAGCCTCCCAAGATTAAATTAGACTCAGAAATCTTTATTATCCTCATTCCTTTGTTGAAAGTAATAACTGAAACCACAAACTACCATCAGAAGAACCACCCAAGCAGTGAGCTGGTCCCTGGCAGATCTTTTATATTAGACAACTGGGGCTAAATTCCATTTGTGTTTCTGTGCTTGATGTTCCTATTGACTAGCTCCAGGCAGCTGCCTGCTTACTGCCTTATTTAGGTCCTATGAATCACCCTCTGTGGCTCCCCCACTGCCATAAGGAGGTAGGTGAAATTTAGTTTTTTCTACACCTACTCAAAGACAAGGCCGGTTTCAGTGCAGCTGTGCATGAGTGTGGGGCTGGGCCCCCACAGCTGCTGGCTCTCTCTTCCCTGACCTGGCTGCACATACTCTTCCTTGCAGGTTCTCCATCTGTGTGTTATAGCACAGATGTCCTCTTAGATTACAGCAGCAGGCAAAGACCTCTCTGTCTTTTCCTCCTGAATTACTGTATCAGATCATACAAAGCAGAGCTAAATTAGAAATACGGAAATTCCAGGGGCTATGGAAATAAAAGACATTCGTGTTGCTTTGTGAAACATTTTGAGATGTATTGTTGGAGCATCTGATATACAAGCTGGGTGCTTTTAATCACTATCAATGACTGGTAATTCAGCAAGACAATAAATCAAAAAAAATGTAGCACTATGCAGAAAAGTGGAGCTCTCACTTTGGAAGGCTTTGCAGATCACATTCACAGGCAGTGTCCCTAGAATATATGAGTCCTGTAGATTGTGTTAGCATTAAATAAAGGATAACAACATAAAGCCCTGCAATGGAGCATCACTAGTCACCTCTATAGGCAGTAGTGGCCAGGCTATGTGATGTGACTCAGATATAGTCCCTGATTATTCACACCAGGTACCTGGACACAGTGGGTTCTGCCTACACCTCTTTTGTGGATGTATTTCTGGGGCGTGGGAGGGTGCAGTAATCATCTGTAGGCAGCTCTTCACCCAAATACAGGAGAAGGACACAGCTTGGGTGTGTCCAACAATAAGTCCAGGAGTTCCCACACAACACGTGTAATTTTTTTATCAAAAGAAGCAATTTCTGCCCTGAGGTACATGTTCACACCTCATCCTTTGGAGTTTATTCCTGCGTATCTGATAGCAGAATTTAAACACAGCACAGATCTACCAAGTGAGAAACCATGAAGAATCCTTTTCATGAGGCAGCAATCCCCAAATCCCATGAAATAGCTCAGTGAAAGCCTCCTGCAGCCAACTGTGCAGATAGTCTCTCTCTGTGGTTTCAGGCAAGTAAGTACTGTGCAGTTCTCACCCTGTTGAAGTAAATAGAAAAAGCCTCAATGAATAAGTGCAGCCAAGATTTCATCCAGGAATTTAAGTGCTGCAGTGCTTTATAGCTTCCAATCCTGATAACTGAAACATGGACAACCACTTGTTTGACCATATTTAAAAATAAACTGTTGAAAGGGAACATAAAAGCGTTGCTAAGACCCTTTAGGCATCTCCTTACTTGTGCCATAAAACCAGACGCAGAAAAGCAAAAGGATTTCTTTCTAAAGGTTCATGCTCTTCCCTTCATACTCAGCAATAGCACCAAGCTGCTTGGAGAAATTGCTCCATCAAGTACTTCAGTCATATTTTGCCAGGAATGGGAAGGCTGATTTCTTTGCTGCTGTTGGAAGTGCCCTGTCCCTGCACATTGTTGAATCATTCTGTTGATGAGCACATATTTTCAGGGACTGCTTCTTGTATAGAGGTGTCTTTTGCTTTTTGGGAAGGCTCACCTATACCACATGACAAGTATTTACAGCTGGAGGGAAAGTGACCCCGAGCCTCCACTTAGGTTCTTACAAAATCCATTTCTAGCTCCTTTGCTTGTGCTCTTCATCAAGAGCACAAAACTGTTCCGTATTTATTTTTCTGATATTTTCTCTACAGAAATGTATCCAAGTCAGAACTTCTCAGACACCAGAGAGGTGAGAACATTGCTATATCTGAATCTTGAGCAAAACTTGATAACTTACCTTAAATATTTTCCTTTGGCACACCATTTTTACAACCGACCTAACAAGGAAAATACATGCAGACACATTTGTGATACTGGGGAGCATTTAACTTTGGAGCAATTTATTTAGGGAGGTGTTTATGTTGTTCAAGTCTCTATAGGGACATATTCAACAAAAGTTTTGAGACATGATGCAGAGATGGGCTCCTGAGATTTTGTGTGTCACACAAGATCCAGCTGCATGGTTTAAAAGTATACTTCTATTCTTAGGCTCTACATCTGTGTCACCCTTGCCCCAGAGAGAAAAAAGGGTTGAACATGAAAAGGGTTGGCATACACACACTCTATGAATCAAATGGGTTGGGGCCTGAGAGAGACAGAATCCTTTATATTTATGTTTGAATTAATTTTTTATCTATTTTTCCTTGTTTGTTATATACTTTCCCATCTCCTGTGCTCTCATTGCACACCACAAAGTGTTTTTCTTCCATTTCTTCAATTCTGAGAACTACTGCATGGACATGAAAATTTTGGAATAATTTGGCAATATTTGTGTCATTCTCACGAACAAGGTAGCTCCAGTCCAAATCTATTAATTTCCATTTCCGTAGTCAAGCATGTAATTCATGTGAATAAGACTCAGATGCAGTTCATAAGAAGTCTGTATCTATGCCAGGGAAGGGGATGGTCTCTCTTAGGTGGCCTCTTTAGTTTGGAATAGATCCCTCATTTTAGTACTGCGAGTCATTTTAACATGTGAGTTTTGTTGTGTCACTAGAGGTGATCCAAACCAAGAAAATCTGACCTGAGGAAAAAATTGTAAAATATTGTCTTGGAACAAATTTGCTCGAAAACCTTTTTCCTGCCTTTCCTACTCACATTCAGGAGTTGCAATAGTCCCACCTTCCTATCTTCCAGTGTAGACAGAATCACTGGGGCTGCTCTCAGTCCTCCCAGGTCTTGGCTATGCAGCTGGGAATTGGGCAGCTCCACCTGAGGCTCTGTGGGATGCCAGCATCCTTGCCTGGACACAGAGAGCCAAGACCTGTGCCAGAATTTGCAAGTTTCTCACTTTTTGGAGCCTCTGGGTGTCCAGGCTCGGGGCGTGCTGCCTGGCATCCCCCTCCCGGTCCCGCCGGCCGCGGCGGGCTGCCAGCGCCGCTCGCTGCTCAGCGACCCGGCCTCCAAGCAGAAGTCCCAGCTGCCAAGAGCCCGTGGCAGACCCAGCTGTCTGGGCTGGCCCAGCATCACAGACCCAGAGAGAGGGGCCCTGCTTTTGCACAGACTGGCCAGAATCCAGGCAGGGGTTTGCTTGTTTAATTTGGTGAAAGCTTGAACGAATAAGAGATTTTTCAAACAGAAACTTTGCAGGAGGAGAAACAAAAGATTTTCCCATGAAGTACAGTTTGGTCAGGAATGCTCCCTGCCATATTTTCTATCACTAGGGTAGCCTCTAGAGCGAGCAAGGTGTTTCTTGTCAAAGAATGCACATAGAATCTAGGATATGGAGGAATGAGCCTTCCTCACTGGTGTTTCCTATTAGCCGCTACAGCAATACTTTTCTCACCTCCCAAAGATTTTCGGGAGATAAACTAATCCCATCATAATAGAGCCTGACCAGTCCAGACCAGATGCCCCTAAGAGCAAGGAGCTGGTCTAAGGATTCTTTCTGATCCTAAAAGGTTTGTAATGCAAAATTTTCGTAATTGTACTGATCTTCAAAGAAGGGATGTGAAAATTCATGACGGGGATGTCAAGTCTCAAGAGTCGATATTTTAAAAAATATATCATTTGCCAGGACTGCCAGCTGCTGGCCAGACCCTGAATTAGCGGCCTTCCTCGAACAGAGATGTCCCCCATCTGCTGAATAAAACACTCCTTTTGTGCACATTTTCACAGCTGAGGTTTGAACTAAAATCCTTGTGGTCTGCAGACATCAGCTTCACACAGACAGCCAAAAAGTTTCTTGCTCTGGACTAGACAGGCAGGAAACTAAAACCTTTCTCAGCTGGAAGCATTCTTTGCCTATCTCACAACATCCCTTCCAATCATATAAAAATCTTTGAAGGAGAACATCTCCCTGCAATCCTTCACAGAGTGAATCTGCTCAGGCAAGGCATTTTTTGGGGAAGGAGCCAGATTTGCTTGGTGGTCCTGGCTTTTGGCATCCACCATGACTCAGTAGGGAAGAGAGAATAAATAAAGTACTATTAAGAGGTACAACAATGTTACCAAATGAGATTGTGCCTTTCCCAATTAAAGTTGTTTTTTCTATCTCCATATGTTGCATATTACAGAGCCCTTTTGTTGGTAAACATATCCATGGCTCTCTGCAGGGGTGCCAGGGCCACTCACCAGCAACTTGGAGACTGAAATTGTGCATGACGTCTGATATGCCATGCAGAGATGGTCTTGTTTCCATGTCTACTCTGCTAAAACACAGAGAGGCTCCGAGAAGCTGGAAGCTGTGGCAGTTGGCACAATGCTTCTTCCACAGGTAACTCTCCCTAAGAGAAACAAGGGAGGTTGGGAATAGCCTTAGTGATTTTTGTTTCTTTGTATAGTAGATCCACAGTAATAATACAGCAACTAAAAAATTTCCAAATGCCCCTGAGCTCTGAGCCCTTACCCAGGCCTATGGCAGCAGTGCATTTGTGAGTCAGGCAATGTCGTTGCAGTTTGTAGTTGACAGATGAAGAAGCAAAGTGATTTCTCCCAGCACTTAGGTACAGGAGCTGGTAACAGGCACTTCATAACTCACTGTGCCTCAGCTGGGCTGTGTCTGTGCTTCTGCTCTCAGCCCACGGCAGATCCAGCTTAACTGTCTTTCTCTGTGGACCAAGTAGAGTTGTTACCTGGCCTTTGGTGGCAGACTTAGAGGTGATAAACACATGTACAGGCAGTTTCTGGGGCTTAGTCATTCCATTATTATCTGCATATGATGGTAACTCGCTTTTGTGCTAAGCTTTGAAATCACCTGGCACTTTGTTGACAGACCATGTAATAAAATTCCCAAATCCTGGTCCTTGGAGCTGTGCTTTAAGCACTGGCCTGTCAGTTCATTTAATGCTGCAGCAACCAGGCCCAAATTTGTAACAAAGCTTGAGCATGAACCAGAGGAGACTGAATTTTCCAGTGTAGGTACTGTATGGGCTTTGAAATAGGATCTGTTTCTGACTCCAGCTGTTTCTTCATTAGCCTTTCCAGGCTGAGTAAAAGCTGATGGGCACCAGAAAATTTCTTTGTCATCTATTTCTCCATTAATTCCTTCACATGTGTGTGGGTCAAGAGTGATGTAAATCATCATTTCCCTCACTCTATTTATCTGTTTCTTCAACAGGCTCTCATGGTAACCAGCAACTGCTGTATTTAAAGAATGCACTGTACCACACCTACTTGGTACAGCATTTTACAGTGGAATAGTGAAAGAAAGAGGGAAAGAGGGAAAGAAAGAGACAGGAAAAGAGAAAGACAAAAAGAGTGAGAAAGAGATGAAGGTAAAAAAAAAAAAAAAGATAGAACCTCATGTCCTTTATCAGGAAAAGGGAAAGATTAGATTTCTTTCTGCAGTGACTATGAATACCAGATCAGCTAACTGCAGTTTAGGAGGTCTTTCTATATGGTCTACCCAGTCCAGTTATTTTAATTCTGTGTTGCCAGCTGGCCTCTGCAGAAATCTATTCAGGGTTCAATTCTAAACAGTAATGTTTGGGAAAAGCACAATCTAAAACAGACAGATCTGTATGTGTTTAGGTTTTGCTTTCTTTCCACTTTTAAATATTAAAAATTGACTCCAGCTGTGGGGTAAAGTAACGCCCAACCTATAAAGACACCGACAAATAAATCACAATGCAATTTGCTGTGCATTTTCTGAGGTCTAAACATCAGCTCTTGAAAGGAATTTTCCATGATTACATCCTGGGAAGATATCTTAACTACCAGCAACTTGTTTGACTTTTATATTTCTTAAAAGTCACCCCATTCCAGCAGGGCCAAACCCTGCCATTACTTCTCTGTCACATATCTCAGGAGTTGACTGAGCTATCTGATGCTACTGAGGACACATGCAAAGCTTCACTATCTCTATCTAGCAGGCTGCTAAGCAGAATAGTTACCTTGTGTGCCTATATTCCTCTTTTTACAAGGGTAAATCACTGACTGACTGGTCACCCCCCTCAGCTGATCAGTTCTGTTTGTGTCCCCCTCTTTGCTGTGGCAAGTTTAGGCAGCCTTACCTGAAGCTAAAGCTTTTATTACTGCTCATCTTAAAGTCACTGAAGAGCAGAAGGTTTCCCACTTCATCGGGGCGCTGCCCAGAAAAGTCAAGTCTAGCTCCTGAATTCTGATCCAGCTTACCCTGGCTCATTTTGTGGCTCACAGCAACCACTCCTGCCTATCCTACATTTCCTCCTCAAAAAAGCATATATATTTAGTGTTTGAGAAAGGAAGAGGATGGAAATTCCATCCTAAAGGCACCACACTTCTCTTTTTCAGGGAGCAGCCATTAATCCACAGAGTCTTGTTAATCTGTCCAGCCAGGATAATAATCTAGAAATAGCTCTGATGTTGATATCATATTTTTAAATTTATAAATTAACTTACAATTGAAAAAAGCTGGCTTTGAACCAAAACCTCTTGAACTATCCTATTTCAATTAGTTACAAAACATTAAAAAAAGAAAGTTTCTGGCCATTGCCCTGTTCCTGCCAAAAGTTTGCAATGTAAATTTTTTGTGGGCAGAAATAATTAAAGTAAAAATTCCTGACCAGTTCTGCTCTGCATGGCGTTTCGCTGGTGCTCACTCCGGATCTGCAAGTTGGTCTCCCCTTGAGAGCCGGCCTGCGGAATGCCTGCCCCACCAGGCAGGGGATTTAAGAGGTTCCTGCTGTTCTCTGCCTCCAGCTATGCTACTGCTGCCTCTGTGGCACTGGTGTTTTGTGTAGTTTTCTTCTGGACCAGATCAGCAAGAAATAAAAAGAAAAGCCTCTGCTAAAATATGTTTTTGTTTCTACTGGATCAGATCCCTGATGCAGCCAAAGCTTTACAGTGTCCTGATGAGGGCAATGGGAAAGGAATTGCTGTGGAGCCTGTTGCACATCTGCCTGGTCACTGGAGGAACCCTGAAGTACAACTTTACTTTTAAAACACATTATTGGGCCCAAAAACTGGTTTTGTCACAAGACTTTTGCCATCCTTGTTCAAATACACATAGATTCACTCCTGGGCAGTGCCAGACCATTCTTCAGAGCACCATCATCCCCACATTCAGCTGAGTTTTTTTATTGAGGTTACTGTACCTTACCCTCAGGGGGAGTGTTAAGAGCTCTTCTTCATCTGGAAATCAAAAAAAGGAGAAACAAGAGCATGTTCTTAAGCTGAATAGAACTGCACCCATAAGATATAAAATAAGTAACTATGGGAAAAACTTGAAGGGCCCAAAGCTGCTGCCAACAGCAAGAGTTGCAAAAATATCCAACCAAACCAAAAAGGTTTCAGTGAATGAAGCTGATGCAGAAGGTAAAGAAATACTACCAAAAAGACTGGAAAATGCAAAATTTTAAAAGGATGCACAGTGCTTTTAATAGTAAGAAGGGGACAGTGTGTTAGAACAAAGCAGGGGGGATGTATGTGAGGTTTATTGTGCTAAGTTGGATATTTCATGCAGGATAGTTTCATAAAACTTGGAAGACAAAAAGAATTATCAAAAGCAAACTATAACCAGAAGCAACTGACTGCAAATTGTGACAATATCACAGAGCTAAGAGAGACAAAAATACCTTCCCTTAAAAAGGGTGAGAGGTGGAGAGTCTGGAAATTTACAACTTAGAGAGCTTTGCAATGATATAAAGTTATTCAAATAAATGCACATATTTAGGAGCACCTAGAGAAAAAATATTATAAGAAACAGGAGCATGGAATTGTCAAGAACAGATCATGTTAAAGTAATGTACTTTCCCTCTTTGAAAAGAAATTTACATCATGGAAAAGGGGAAGTAGATGTGATGTGTCTCAACTTCAGTAATATTTTTTACATTTTGCTGTAGGAAGGGTGCACAAATACTTGGAAAATGTAATTAAAAAGGTACTCAGAAATTAGTTCTTAATAATTTCCTGACAAACAGGAATAGTTGCATACATGAGGATTCACAGAAATCTGTCCTAACCTTGGTACCATCCTGCATTTTCATAAGTGACTTGAATGATGGAAGACCAAACATACTTGTGAAATTCACACATGACCACCACATTGGCAGGCTTTTGGGGGGAGGCAGGAGAGGAATTTAAAATGATCTTGATAAATTTAAGAAATGGTCTGAAAGCAATTAGGTGAAATTCAATAAGGACAAGCACAGTCCTAGATTCAGGATGGGAAAAATCTATCACATAAAGACAAAATAAATGCAGGAATGTCTCTTTCCAAAAATAAGGCAATTTTTGAAGCAGAAAGGAATCAAAATTGCAGTCCAATTTTTGTGAATCCTGTGGGCATTGAGAGTATCAGGTAATAAATGGGCACTCCTCTAAGACTTAAGCCTTAACTTTTCACCTCCAGGAAAGATCACAGAAGTTCTCACATTTCCATTTCCTAAAAGACTGGAAAGGGGCAGTAGGCTGGCTTTGTTCTTCCCTGATGCTGAGAATCCTTACTGTGCTACTGCTATAAGTTACGGTGCATTTGAAAAACCTCGGAGGAAAGGATGAGGAAAAATACATGCCTTTTGTTTGTTTCATAAATATCAGTATATCAATATCGTGATCCTCTCTATTTTCCTGGCTGATAATATCCTGTTTGCATGGAGTTAAATCAAAGCAGGCTGTTAGTGAGAAGCTAGCAGGAAATGAAACAATGTAGGGCCATAAGTAAGAACAAATATATAGGGTCCCATCATGGAGAGCACCGAGACTGCCTGAGAAAGCAATGGGAATTGATCCATGAGAAACAGCCCTTTGCATGGCTCTGAGTGTGCACCAGGTTTGTCACTGAAGAGAGATTTTGTTTCCCAGTGGGGAGGCACGGTGGTCACCACAAGAAATCTTTGTTGAATGCCAGCTTTGCATTCATCCCAACACAAGATCAAAAGGAGAGCAGCAGGCCAGGGGTACCCTGGTGTGGAAGGAAATTTGGGCAGGGGACCTGGAAGGAGCTGCTGCAGGACAGGCCATCCCTGGGGAGCGAAAGGGGCCGCCTGTCCTCTGGCTGTGCAGTGGGGAGGAGAGAGCTGCTGCTCTCACCTTTGCTGCTCTGCAGCCCAGCGAGGATGAGCGAGGTGAAGCTTCGCTTTAGCAGCGTTAATGATCTTGACTCCCTCAGACTTGTTTGTAGTGCCAGCATTTTAAATATCCTTACACAGATCAAGGCAAACTCGGCTTTTAGAGCAACAGGAGGGAGACACGGGAGGCTTTCTCTGCAGAGCAGGATGCACTGCCTACAGCTTCCTCTGCTCCCTGGGGACTGGGTGTCCTCTGCCTCCCCCACTTTGTGTGGCGGGGCTCTGCATCTGCTGTAGTTTAAAAAAAAACCCCAAAACATGCTAGTGGATATGCAGGGCGTAGGCATTTCAGAGACCTTGGGAGTTAAGTGGGTGTAGGAGATAGCGTGTATGTCCTACACAGACCGGCAGAGAGAAAGGGAGAGACGGTGCAGTGCTGGAAAAACTGAGCAAGTGACAAATGTTCTCTCTCTTAGTAAATGAGTAAGCAATAAAAGAAAATAAATACAAATTCACTGTTTTAACTCAGAGGCAGCTTTTGCTGTCTTTGGTGTGCATGCTTGTTCCTGGGCACTGCAGCCTCCAGCACCATGCAGTTTTAATGATGTCTCCACAGGCACATAGATGAATTTTGAAAAGATCAGTGGGGACACATGGGTTGCTACTGTCTCCTCTGCAACCTATAAGAAATTGGTGGCAATTCTGCAAACAAGCCAAAGATCTCAATATTAATATGCCACTTAGAGCCACTTAGCAAATAACACCCACTTTTCCAAGGATGGCACTCGCTTAAAATAAAAGCTTCCATCAAGCCCCCAAAGAATCTCAGTATTAAATCCAACTATATTGCAAGCAGTGGCACATTTTTTCCTTGTCATTATGCTTTAATGACAAAATAGAGATATTATTTTACCTTCTATTAATTTCTCCGGGTTTGATTACATTATTAGTCCCATAAAGACTGTCAGCCGCCCCTAGAGAGAACCAGGTTCATGACAATATGACTGGCTGATATAAATGAACTGTGGCTGTGTGCTCAGACATGATGGTGTTAAACAGTATTTGCTGCCTGAAGAGAGACACTATTTGCAGAGGAAACTCTTTCCTGTGCAGAGGTGTTTAAATCTAATTCAAGCACTTAAGATTTTGCAGACGGGTGATTTTCACTCTGTGCGTATTTACCTTCTCTCCTGCCGGTACTAGCTGAAGAGAGATCATTGCTGTCAGCTCTGAAATATCAAAGTAGATTGGAGAGGGACATCGCCTGGGGCTGTTGAACCCACAGCCCTGCACAGCAGCATTGCAGGTAATGCTGCATCTGCACCTGGGCTTTCCTCGCTGCCAGGGAACGCTGCAGTGTAGCGGAGCGAGCTCAGGGCGTCAAGCAAGGCCCACAAGGCTGCAGCGATGCTTGTAGCCTGGCAAAGAGACACTGAATTCATTATAATTCATATTCATATTTTACTTGCAGTTCTGGGTAGGACAGCACAGAAATACAGCCACCAGCCTTTCTTACAGCACCCCTTTCTGGGTCCAGGTTTTCTGTGTTTCCACCATAAACACAAATATATTGCCCCTCCTAGCTGCAAAATATAAGAAATCCAAAGGTGGGAGTCAAGTGGTATCAAATGCTATGGAATTTTTATTTCCTAAAATTCTTCAGCTGAAATCATGGTTGTATTCCAAGACCATGCTGTCTCCAGAGGTATGGACTTCAGGCTGTGGTGCCTTTGCTTGCCAACTCTAAAAGAAAAAGGAAGGATAAATTAATGTCTTATGCGCTGAGAATGTGTTCAGCGAGCCACCTAGCTTGGAAGGGGTTTATGAAAAGGCTCAGTTCTACAAATATTTATTGCTATATTACTGTGACATTGTTCTGACACAAAATGTGGGCTTCCTATCAATTACCTAGGAGAGAGAAAAACGTCCTAAACCAGGATCTTAACTCTAGATTCTCATTTTTCTTTTGAGGAGCAAGTAATTGCAGCAACTTTGGCTTTTATTTGTTTAGGTCTAAATCAGTTGTAGTCAATTAAATTTTATGTAAGGGAAAAAAATCACAAATGAGACCAAGCAGATCAGTTAATCTCTTAGTCTCCCTGTGGACAGAGTGAAGTCAGTTCTTGCTTTAACTTTGCACCATACTGGTTGTGCAGTATTACTATTGTTATTGCCATAATATCTTTTTCCTCCTGCAGAATGCATCCACATGGCAAGATGCTGAGTACATCTAGATGATTTTCAATGTTCCTTCCATGCTCCCCTGGTTTTGCTTCTCTGTCCCTCACCACACTGTCCTTATTTGATTCTTTATCACATGTAAATGTTCAATTTTTTTGTGATTTTGAAGTATCTGCTTTTGCCTGAGGGAAATCATTAAGCACACTGGTCAGCTAAAGAGTTGGGGGAATGTCAGTAGTTGTTGGTGTACACCTTATAAATCATAAAGTAGCTCAGAGCTGCGAGACTGTGTAAGTGCCTACACTACCTAGGCAAAGGTTGCTGCTAACATCCCTGCTCACCCTTGGAGGTATTTAGTGTGTTTCCCATCCTCTGCAGGGACAGACATCCTATTTAGGATCAGCTGTATTGATGGAAAAGATGCAGCACCTGTTCATGATCTTCATCCCTGTGGCTTGCTCTTGGGGATGCAGATGAATGTGCTTTGGAGCCCAACCTGGGGATTGGCTCAGGCCAGCAATTTTAACTGTCTTAAGTCATACAGTAGGATTTGGGCTTGCCTGCTTGGAAGGACAGGGATGCTTACATCCCCTTGGGTGCTTACAGAGGGGAAGATGGCAACCACAGCTGCCCCCAGAAAGGCAGGCTGCAACCTTGAATCTGACAAGTGCACTGGCTTAATGGAATCCATTTAAAGCTGCCATAATTAATGCAGATGCAGAACAGATGTGAAGTCTCACCTGGCCTTTTACAGTTGCATCAAATTGACTTTGAAGCACATGAGAAAAGAGCTTGCACCTTCCTTGCATTGGCATCTTTGGACACTCTTGCAACACTCAGAACTGAGCCCAACATGAATGTTGTTTGTTGGTCTTGAAACTGGAAAGAGACATTAGTGGGATAGTTTTCGCTGGGAAATTACATCATGTTAGAACATGCTGCTCGAGACTCCTGGTGATTACTACCACAGTGTAACTTCCTGCCATAAACAAGGCCTGTGAGACAGCTGTGGGGAGGCCAGGCGTCATCGGGCTGGGCTGATCTTGCTCTTGTTTGGAGCTCCTCGGGCAGCGGGTGACTCAGGGAGCTGCAGCCAGGACAGGGCTGAGCCCCAGCATCATTCCAATGACATGGTGCAGGCATGCTCTGCTTGCTGGCTCAAGTGCCAACAAGCTTTTTGTCTGGTTGGTGGTTTTGCTTTTGATTTTAACAGGCTATAAAGAAGTAGATCATGCTTTCTCTTTTAACAGTCTCAAAACAAGCAATATCACCCCCTCTTCTAAAAACTTGCCTATGAAACCTCTAATAATTCAAAGTTTTTGTCTATGATTATTCTCCACTGAATAAAGAGGAAGCATAAACTGTGAGTAAGAGTTTGGGTCTTGTAGGGCTACAATACTTAAGCCATCCCTTTGAGAGCCTTTTCTACTTAATTTAAAAACACCTCCCTTTCAATTCTCTTGTGGTGATTATCACACACAATTTTACTGAGTAGCAGCTCAGAGTGAACCACTTCAAAGACAACACTACATTTGCAAAGGAAGGAATTTCTCTCTGACAGTTCAGCAGCATCAGCATGTCCTGGAAAATAAGCATGCATCACAAGACAGTGTGCTACACATGGGGAATCCTAAACAAAAAGCTGCTTGCAATGAGACTGCACACAGAGAGCTCACATGATTCTGAAGTAGCTGCTTTCAATGCCTTGGAGCATTGAATTAAACTGCTCAGAGCAAAGAGAAGTTGCTCTTGGGCTTCATGGGAAAATCATTATTAGGGAAAAGAATTATCATTTTGCCATGTTTGTACAGTGGAGTCTTAATAGGTGTTGCCAGAATGCAAATTTTTAACAATAAAAAACACCAAGTGTCCATTTCTTTCTTGAAAATATGGGGATTACAACTTCAGACAACATATAATTGATCAGCTGGCACTGATCTAATTTATTGTAAAAGCTTGATACTTGCAACACGCTATTTAAAACCACTGGGGCAGGGAACACTTGCAACCTATACCTGAGGCTGATGGGTGACCTACAAAAGCTAAAATGCCTGGCAAATATGTTTTCTTTTGGCATTTTTCAAATTAGATATTTACTTTTCTTTATTATTCTTTCTCTTTTTTGTGAGATGTTCTTTCCTGGCCAGTTTTTAGATGTTCATTTGGAAACCTGAGACTGAGCTCTGCTTTTTATTAGGTTTAATTTTAAAAACAAACAAAAAAGCATGATTGCAAAAAAAAAAAAGAAATCAATTTTACAAGCAGCTTTACCACTGCTATGAGTGCTAATGGTAGGAAATACACATCTGGGGACATGCAAGACAAAAATAGCTTAAGCTTATTTTAGACCACTTAGACCTGAAGGTTTGTGCAGTGCTACAAACCCAGTCAGATGCCACCCAGCAGGCTGTGCCCCGACCCCCATCCTTGCACCCTGCAGCTCTGCAGCAAACCAGGCAGCCTCCCCAGCAGGCTGCAGCAGAGCCTGCCATGCAGCAATCCCAGCTGAAAGGCAGTGTGTCCCAAATCCCTTTCCCTCTTGCCACCAGGGATGTACATCCATATTTTGACTAGGAAAATATGAATTGTGACACTGACTTGGTGCCTGCCTGGCCATTGGGTTTTCTTGTCTAACCATGCAATACTTTTCACTAGCAATCAGAATTGGTTTTTTCTTCTTCTCTTCAGTAGTCTTTGTCTACACTTGGATTTTCAAAATTAGCAACCTCAAGAGCTATATAGGCTAAAAAAATGCTGTCTCAGAAGGATGGGATTACATATAATGCTGTAATATATAAAGGATGGCTCAGAAGCCACATTCAGGCTTAAGGGCATAATGTCTACTTTGCCATTCCCATATCCTAGGACACGGGGGAAAAGGGGGATGTATTCATACAAAACATTCATCCTGACAGGTAGCATAAAAACAGAAAAGACAAGTCTTTACAGAAATTACAAACACAGCTTGCATCCAATGTAAAAAGTTATGGAAAACCTGTTATACACTGCAAACTCCAAAATACTGTTTCTCGGAGAATTAAAATCACCCTCTAAGAAAAAAAGAAAATAACAAAACCTCCTCAAAATGTCAAAGACACAAACTCCCCCTGGCTTACATTTCCTGCGTGGATTTGAGCTATTTATAAAGCCAATCTCCACGGTTTCTGTCATGCATTGCTGTTATGCATGTCCTGAGCTAGCAAACTAGTGGATACAAACCTGATCTATATAACCATGGCAATAAGTGAAGATATCTGTGCACACTCCATGTTGTGCTTATTAAAATAACAGGAATTGCTGCATTTGATTTATAAGGAGATGAGTAGGTTTCTGCATGAAACTCCACTAATCGTTGAAAAAGCCTGTTCTACTATGGACTGAAAATGGTCTCTCCCCACCCACACATGCATCTGGGATTTGATCACCAACCTTTAGAAGAAACTCACAAAACCTATTCCACTTAGCAGATCATATTACAGGGCAAAGGAAAACCTTGCAGGCTCAAGATCTGAGTGGAATCCATTTATTCCACATGTGCAAAGACTGGATGAGGAATTGGAGGATCCGCAACACCAAAACCTCTCCGTGTGCTACACACATAAGTCAGTCTTGATTGAAATCCTGTAAACCTTTTCCTTATATATGTTTCCTCGTCTGGTATAGCTTGATTTCAATTTCAACTGCTCTTTTTTTCCTTTCCATCATGCTCAAAACTATCATAAACAGTCTGTAAACTCTGCATCACAAATGGCTTTTTAATGATAAAAAAGGTATTCTCAAATGAAAGATCAGTTCCTCATGTCTAAGTTGAAAAAGAGACAGTGTCATTCAGCCAGAGGTTAAAATAAAATCTATTAATCTTAAAATTATTATAATATGGTAAAAAATATAATAAATACAGAAAGGAATGTTTTTCAGACTCTGCACAAGGAAATTTCTGGCAAGAAAATAAATACTTACTCCAAAGAAAGTTAAAACTCATGAAACATCCCTAATGGAGGTGTTTTCTTGAATACATATTCTAACAAAATGGTCTATGTCTAAAAAATAACCCACATCACAGTCAAAAGTATTTTCCTCCACTAACAAAGTAAGGTTCCTCTTCAATGAAGTACTTAAAATCCATCATTTTCCTGAAGAAAATGTAATACACCCCCAGGACATACCCTTGCAAAATCCTGTTTACTTTCATGGTGATAGTATTCCTCACCAAAGCAAACATCTGCACTTCTGCAGCAAATGCTTCAGGGATCTCTACTTGCTCTTTCAGGAAACATCTGTGTCGATATACTTCATTGAAGATGTTCCCTGCAAAAGAATTCTATCACCATGTTCTTGATTTATTATTATTTACTGTTGTTCTGTCCAAATAATTCCAAATTTTATCTCCATCTCTGAAGATCTGTATGTCCTTTGCTTGTTTGAATGGTTTTGCAAGGATGAAAGCAGCATTTCCAAAACACTACAGTGAGTATTGTTGTAGTTAGAGCAAAAAGAAAAGGGACTTTGATCTTTGGTATTTATAAAAGCTAGTTCATAATCGAGATATCTTATCTGTCCTTAGAACACAAAATGGTACATTTATGAAAACAGAACTCCTAGGGAAATAAACCTATTGGATCTTAATTTAAAATTTAAACGCATGAAATGGTTTTGTCCTTCGTAATGTGAAGAAAGCTTGTTTCCAATTCTTCAAATATTTTAACAAGGAATATCATGTATATACAACGTTTGTGATATCAACTGACTAGTTATTAAACATATTTCAGCTCTTCCCCTGCTCCCAGCACACTCACACACTCACAGACACATGTGATATTCATGTTAACAATTTATTTCTTGGAGGGAAGAAACCAGTGTGTTCTCAGTCCAGTTATCCTGGAGGCTGCCTCAGGTTATTTTACTTTTTATGTTTAATATTGCAGGGATTTTATGGATTTACCAAAATACCATAATTTTTATTTTTAAATCACTATTTTTTTTAAAACAGATTCAATCCAGATCGGACCTTATCATACTCTGTTTCAGTTCACTGCCACCATATGTAAGTGTTGTCAAGACTGTAATACATAAAGTATCTGGCTCCAGGGCTGGTTTCAGTGTGGTTTTGGAATACAGATTTTATAATATGCAGTTTCCTTCCTCTGAAGTCAGTGGGCTATTCAGTGGAATAAGGTTTCTGAGGCACAGGTCAGCTCTTCAAAGGCATGTAGGCACCCAAATCCTGTTTAAGGATATTCCACTGATTTGAAACAAGGTGCCTGCCTTATTCTCTCCAAAGAGGGGGGATTTCCTTAACCATAGATAGAGCCAGGTTAAACAAGCATTCAGGCACTCCCCAGGCAGTCTCTCAACCACCTGTCCCCTACCCTTTCTGCTAGGCCACTTACATAAGATACAGGCAGGACATGCCCTTCTTTTGAGACTCAATTTGTTCAAGCAGGACCATCCTCTGATTGATCCAGCTCATGCCATGTATGAAACTGAAAGAACTGATGGATTTTTGCCCTTGGATTGCATGAGTTTCAGTGATGTTACTGCATACACATGTGCAGTGATCTTGCTACACAGACCATCTGCGTACACGTGCCTCTGGTGTGGACATCTGGTGCTTCTGGGAAACACCAGATTTGCTGAGCTGGAGCAAAGCAGCTGAATAGCATGCAGGCAATGGCGTTGATAGTGTCCAGAAGCACTGTGCTTTTTGTGTCTTCTCTATGAATGTGCAACCTCTGAAGTTGCTTCAAAGCATCAGATCTGCTGTGTTGGTGTGTGGTGACAACAGCACGTGCCTCCAGCGGAATTTATCTGCTGCAGCACAGTAGTCACGGCTGTGAAATCTGGAGGGATGCCAGTGCACTTGGAGCTGTTGTACTGGACCTTCAACTAAAGCTGCTGTACACCCAGAAAGTCAGCCAAACATAGCAAAATCCTCAAAACTAAATTGAAACTCCAAGACAGAAAAAGAGGACATGTTTTGGGAAACTCAGATGTATGGCTTTTCAACTCACAGCACCAAAGGACTGTCACTTTGCTCAGTTGTCCCTTGGGTTCTGACTTTCTTATTTGGACTGTCTGATAGCTCAGTGTTTTGTGACTTCTTGGGATGTGTGTGGACAATGGCAGACTTAGGTCAGAACTTACAGGGGCAGAATAATGGTTTCAGCTCTGTACATGTTCATTAGGGAAAGCAGTTTTGAAGGGGCCTTGTTGCTTTAGCTGTTTTAAATGAAGCATATGACTGGAGGAAGAGGAAAACATACTCGCTAGAGTGTGTTAACTTAAATCATCAAACCATCAGGGTGTGGATTGGGCATGTTTGGTTGTAGTACAAGTCCTGCCATAAGACAGGTAATAAGAAGCAGGGAAGAAGCCTTGCTGCAGGTTACCTTACTCTGAAGAACTGTGTCACTGATTTCAGTAGGAGAAAACGCAACCCTCAGATACCTATATTAAAGCAGAAAATTTAATTTGAGCAGATATTAAACTGGGTCATCCAAAGAGCAGCTTTGGCCTTCTGGCATTTTCTGGAGTGGGAAAGAGTGTCAGAGAATAAAAAAATTGCATCACAATTTTCCTGCTGTTCATATTTTTTACGTAAGTCAACATAAAACACTCTCTGTGCCCACCTCCTTGGTGAGTTCTCATGTTCATTCACAGCCAGAGCAGATATTGCTGCAGTATTTGGGGTCGAGGTGAATCTTCCCTAACTACACATGTGAAAAGCAGGGCTCTGGATCCCCAGCAAGTTCCCATATCCCCTCTTGTCCTGGATTTGAGGAAGATGCATGTCTTCGGGTCCATGCTAAGAAACCCCATGGAGCTATAGGTTGAGGACAGGGCCAAACCTGGCCTCTCACAGACCTCTGGATGGGGAGAAGGGTTGAAGACAGAGCAGATGAGCACGTCCCAAGGACAAAAGAAGTAAGCAGATATTTGAGCAAAACCTCACAGGCAATTTCTTCCAGCTAATCCCTGCCATAATTCTTCCCCTGCAAAGCTGAGCTGGTTCATCATTTCCATGAGGCAGAAGGCATTTTTGTTACTACTCACTTCTCAGAGGTCTTAGACACTTGCTTTTAATCATATAGTGTATGCTGACATCTGGTGGCATTCAGCAACAAAATCTTCGTTAAACAAATACTTTTCAGTTTTAAGGAGTCAGCATCCTTACTTTCCCTTAGCTGAGTGCAGAAAAGAATTCCTCCCAGACCACTTCAGACTGGGGATTACTCTAACACATGAGTATGGGACGGGCATGGTCCTGGAACTCTCGTGGGACATGTATATGGGCACTGACCTCCAGATAAGGAAAGGACCATCAGCCAAGGGACCTTCAGCCAAGGCACCTGACTGTGTTCAAACACAGTCACAAACTGGAGCACGCTGCATCTTGTCATTCCCCCTCCTGAACACAGAGAAACAATGCACTAAAAAAAGTGATGCAAAACTACCATGGGCTTTAGCAGGAACAGAACCACTGTAAAATCTTAGGTGGTAATGCTTCTGTAATTTATCTTTATTTCAAATTGGAGAAAAAGAAGCATGTATGAATAGCCAGAGAGATGTACCAAAACCTTGTTTCATGGTATGTAATAAGTAGCATGGAATCAGTTGTCATAGTTAAAAGATACCCATGATGTAGCTGTTCCATTAAAAGTTGGATTAAAATCATGTTTAAATTTCATTTCCTTCAGTCCTTATCCTGCTTTTGATTAGTTTTAAGAGCAGTTGATGGTCTTATGATTTGAAGATTTTGCATTTTAAATTTTGTGTACATGGTCTGGAACTTTATGTGAAATTGTGTGTTTGATCTTTGACCTCTGTTTACTACAGTCCTGATTTGCCACTAATTTGATAGCAAGACATAAGGGCCTACTGTAAACAAGCCACTCACTTTACATAGCTATGTTTGGCTCCTAAATGAAGAAGTATGTATGGAATATACTTTGGGTACTGTAGCCTCCTAAAGAAATAATAAAAACCACATCACTGCTTAGTTCTCCAGGTAACGTTTACATTTGGAGAAAATAAGTTGCATGCCTAATAGAGAGAGAATATGCAGTTCTTATCCATTTTGGGTTTGTTTGCTTAAAATTATTCTTTAAAGTATTTGAAAGCTGAGGCTGTCTCTTTTGAAGTCAGTGGGAACTTTGACATTGATTTTAAAAGGATCAGGATTAGGCCTAAATTGGTTGGGTCTAAAAGGCAAAAATGAAAATGTCCAAAGTCTACAAATCTCTCACTGATCCATCATGCAGAAAGGAAGGACAAAAGCCTTCTCCAAGGTCTGTAATGTACATCTTGATTCCAGAACTTCTATTATTTGTACATTTGTAGACTTCAAGATGGAAAGCAACTTTCCACAGGACTGTAATTGCTAGCATATGAAATAGTACACACTTGCACCATGGTCTTGTAAAGCTGCTGGGGGAAGGGAGATGAAAGCTGCTTGTTAAAATCAACTGATTGTTGGTACAC
The DNA here is from genome assembly GCA_013398275.1 of Promerops cafer. Classification (NCBI taxonomy): domain Eukaryota; kingdom Metazoa; phylum Chordata; class Aves; order Passeriformes; family Nectariniidae; genus Promerops; species Promerops cafer. The sequence continues at coordinate 1,238,456 of VZSE01006395.1, forward strand.
ATCTTCCACAAATTGTCCTGCACTATCCATTACACAGTATTCCCTGCCTGCAACCCACTCCAGGCAGATCCCCAGCTCACAGGTACAGCCTTACACAGACTGAGTGACCCAGCAAAAGTCTGCTTGTAGATATTTAACTCAGAAACATGTCTGATCATCCTGCTCAAGCTCAGCACTTTGGGCACTCATCTGGACTAGCAGCTGGGTCCTCAGAAGAGCAAAAGTCTTCAACTCTCTCCTGTACCACCCAGCTGGAACCATCTGTCCCAACACTGAGCTTCCCATCACCTGGGCTCTATCCTCACAGTGAAACACCAAAGTACCCTGGACAAAGAGTACTTTTGGCAGAGAAGGAAACCTATTTGCCAGAGAAGGAAACAATTGACTCTTTAATTTTCTGTCCTAGGAAGTCTCAGTAACTGTGACCAGAGCCAAGTAGTCATGGACAGGGGCTCTTCTCAGCTGAGATTGTGGCTCATCTGCAATGGCAAAGTGTAAGCTCAGAGAAGTGATGGGACATGGGCAAGCAAACATGAAAAGCCCCCTTGTTTCCTCTTCAGACACCCAAGTGCATTGGGTATCCCAAATGCAGGGGCACCAGGTCAAGATTTTCATGGATGTCTTCCAGAGGCTAAAGCAACCAGGGGTAGGAAACTGCCTTACTCTGTTGGTTTATGAGGTCCCAATGTCATACAAGCCAGAGTTCAGGGAGACACACAGGTTGGCACTGTCCTACATCATCTGAACCTGAAGCTGACAAAGCATCCATTGCAGTCTCCAAATCCTCGTGACCAAACAGAGGAACATTATCTATTGTTAACAGCAACCGATGCTTGGCCCAGGAATATCAGATAGAAATGCAGCATCCAAGTGAGGGAATCCATGCAATTAACACCCAAAACAGTCTCTTGCATCTCCATTGCTCAGAAGTATTGCTCAGATGGGATGCACAAGAGAAGGTGGATGTAATATCCCAGTCTGTGAAGTCCCTTCTCTTCTACCCAAAAATGATGGGCAATAGAATGAGAGGAGTCATAATCTGCCTTGCAGATTACTCTGTTTAACCAGCCTTGAGATTTTTCAGCAAACCAACTCAAGCAGCATCTACTCCATCTTCACAGGTGCTACCCTGTGCTGTGTGCTACTCCAAGGGAGTGAGGTGCTACTCACAGGGAGAAACAGTCCTGTCCTGATACTGACATGGTCAGCCACCACAGAGACACAAATCTGCACATCTCTTTGTGCAGATCATCTGCCTTTGCCCAGGTGTAAAAACAGACAGATCCAGCAACAGCAAATCAGGTCACCTTTTTGAAGATACTTTTCTTGAGGTATTTTATAAGCTACCCCAGTTTTCCCACAGTACAACAAAGACAACAACCAAAAATACGCAGACAGAGATTTGATCATGGTGCATTCTGCACATATCCCCAGTGATGTGACCTTGCTAATGTATTGTAGTACCCACTGAAAACGCCTTATATTTCCATGTTTTTGAAGTGGCTGTAGTCTATTCTGCTGGCCCAGCTGGCAGAGGACACCCCTGATTTGAAGGACCCTCAAATGGAACTTGACTTTGGGAACAAACTTTCAGCCACTGAAACTGAAAACTGACACTGAAAACTGGGAGTAATGTTCTCAGTTGAAATATCCTGCAGATCCCATCTTATGCTTCTACTTCACAGGACATTTCCTCAGGATATTTCAGGATCCAGTCCTAAGGACTTAATACCTTTATACCAAACACCTCAGCATCACTTTTAGCCTGAAAATACTTTGGCACATAGTTGTTTTTCCTAATGGAGGGTAGTAACTGAGCAGAAATAGTTTTTAAAATATTCTTTAATATTTTAATAGCGCTGGCTCACAATGTAAAGAAAAGTTAAATTAATCTGAATAACTGAATAGCAGTTTTATATGCAAGACAATCAGAGACCTTTAATAAATAAAGATTGCCATAAGGGCCCCTGGCATGTTTAGACTGAGTTGGTATGTCTGGACCCAACTGTGGAACAATGATCTCTCACTGTTAGATCAATTTCAAAAGCAATTCAACAAGAGCTCCATGTAGACAGCATTACAGAAAACCTGTTCCAATAGCTTTCTTATGCAAGAGAAAACCACAGTCACATTTGTATTTTAGGCAGTGAATCAACAAGAATGAAGCAAAACAACAGCAACTGTCCCCAAGAGATATTTTGGGCTGCTCCTCTCCTCCCACTCCCCTTACACTCCTTTTCAATCTCCTACCAATCTGGGCATTTTTGGCAACAGACAACCATACTGAAAAGGTCGTTGGCAGGCTGATAGGGACCACTGTGGCTTTTTGGCTACCAAAGATAATTTCTCCAGCCTGGGGGACCATCAACCTCTTTGCTGTCTATTTTGAGCTGGGGCAGAGGTGGCTGTGTGAAGAAGGATGAGGAATGGGAGAACTTTCCTCAGCTCAGGAACCTTTGACCATCCTCGCTGCTTTTCCCCTTCATCCCAGGATCTGCCATACAACAAGTGCAAATTGAGGATGACAAATAAGAACATTAGCCTGGTGTTTCTGCTCAAATGATCTGCCTTGAAGTAGCTGATGTTGACACTTAAATTGTCAGCAGACTTCTAGTTTAGCGGTAGGGTTAGAAGAATGGGTCCTTTCACGCTTCCCCCTGGGCTATTGTTTCAACTCTCTCTAGACAGGGCAAATATCATTGCAGCAGTTTACACTCCAGTTCCACTGCACTGGTTTTTTTGCAACCATAGCCAAGACTGCCTAGAATTTTTTTTTCTATAATGTAAGCTTAGACTGCAGAGAATAATTACACAACACTGTAAAAATAATCTGCAGCAATTTACACAGCCATGAAATACTGGAGCTGTTTTTTTCCAGCATACCTATATATACATGGCTGCAGCTAATTCCAATATTTACAAAGGACTCACTGGAGCTGTGATCACAGAAACTGGTATTTCAAGTTAGGCCACACACATGAACAAAACATTTATTGTTATAAGACAAGATTTTGTATTTTGGGGTGTTATACCATCACCTAACTGAAGTATTACTTCTGCCTTTTCTATATCACCTTTTGTCTGGATTCAAATAACATCCTTGTGGCTAAGATATTATGCATTCGAGTATTAATTTAACTACAATTTCTTTCCTGTAACTCTGTGTTTCTTCTATTTTTGACCAAATTAATCATACTGGCAGTCAGCTTTGCTGCTGCTCATTTTTTTTAGGGATCATATCTCCTTGCCTGCTGGAAGCTCAGTCCCCAGCCTGCTATCCTGCGTGCTGACTTGTTCTCTCTCTTGATGCATCTTGCTGATGGTAGGACCATGGGCCCTACTGAGACTAAGCAATCAATGCCAGTTCTTCTTAGGAGTAGGAGAAAGCCATGATAGCTGGGAGCAGAATAACTGCCCACTGACCCTTGTCTGCTGCAATAATTGTCAGGACTGTGGGTGTTTTCAAACCCAGCTACGCAATGGGATGATCAAGTCTGTTCCTCCAAGGTACAGTATGAGCTCTCTGGACTGCATGCAATTGTATTGTCCAGAGCCTGAAGATGTGGTGTCCTAATATTCCTTTCTATGCTTCTCTGGAAGCCTACTTCTGTCTCCTATGTAATTCTGCCAAGCTCCTACCTTGCTAGCTCTACACTCCCTTTAATGAGTTTGTTTAGTCATTGTTTTCCCCAGAAGAAATAAATTATCAAATCAAAACTAAAGAATGAATGAATAAAGCCATAGACTGGGAACAAACACATTGCCTGAGGTCTCTCTGAGTAAGGAAACTATTCAGGAAATAGTTAGAAGAGAAAAATACAGGACATAAGTAAGAATTTATGTAAGTGACTATCTGCCTTTGAGAACAACTTCTAAGTTTTGCAATCTAGCAGTGAGGAATTAACACTTAACCATTAGATTCAGGCACTGATTTGAAGGAGTTAAATTCCAAGACTGCCTCTTCAGAGCAGGGTGGGGCATTGGGGAAGTCAGAGACAGAAAAAAAGGCACCTGAATGCCCTGGGAAGGAGCAGCAAAACATTCTGTCAAGCTCTCCTTCCTCTCCTACGCTCCAACACTCTCCAGCTAAGGGTGTCCTGGTGCACACCAGCAGCTGCAGCCCTGGCTGCACACACCTGAGTGCAGAGTGACCCATGTGAGGAGCCTTCCTCACATCAGGAAGAGAGTGCCACGTCCACGTCCTGTTCGCCTCTCCTCACAGCCACCCCTCCCCTCTGGTGTGACATTGCATGGCATGGCCAGTGGCTGGGGCCTGAGGGCAGGGACATGGACATCACCCCAGGCATCTTGGAATGCATCCTTTGGGGGACCGGGAACGGGGAGTGGGCCCTTGTCTGGGCCCTGGTACAGCACACACAAGGTAAGTGCCCACTGTGCAGCACCAGGAGCAAGAGGGCTTGGGGAGAGGGGGGTACTAATCTCAACCTCTCTCCTGTGTTCTCTGAAGAGTCCCATTCCAGCACCTGTTTGCTGCTGGCTCTGCTCCCTCTTCACCCCATTGTTCAGCCTGCGCCACCCTGGCTCCCCCTCCGAGCAGTCCTTTGTGAGTAGGAGCTGGGCAGAGCTGTTCTGCTCTGTGCTAGAGCATCACTGGTTTTTGTCATCTGTTTCTGTCGCTGTCAGTGCTGACAAGGGATTTAGGCAACTGCAAAAGAGAGACTGAAGCAGCCCCTAAGAACTAGCAATTTGAAGCATCTGCTAACAATAAAAATGAATTGGAGGTTGATTAAACCCTTTACCTTTTCTCTGCTTTTTGTTTCACAAACTAGATGGCATGGAAGGATACCCAACATTCTTGATTTTTGTCTGCATTAGAGGCAAACCACTTTTTCATGATGTAAAGTATTGGTATAAATTGTGCATAAAATGGCTTGCAACTAGCTGCTCTCCTTTTCCTAGGAGCAGCCCAGTAGCAGGTGACAGCCTGAAGAAGGTCCCAAAAACTTTCCCCTCTGGATTCTGCATTTGCCACTGGGTAGATATCCATTTGGCAAGGCACATTTTTCAGCCCCATGTTCTCAGAGAGAAGGAAAACTGAGAATTCCTGTGCACAGGTCCCTGGTGCAGCAGGACTCCTGGCTGGTGGCAGTGCTTCCCAGGACCACAGCTGGGATCTCTTATTGGGAGACAAGAAGGTGGAGCCAATGGTTTTACTGTGGGTTTGTGAATTAGGGTCCCAAGGCTGTGAGCTTGCCCAGGTGCCAAGAAGATGGCAGCAACAGGGAATTCCCTTGGCGTGGGGATACCCACCTGCATGTCAAAGTGGGGGATTTTTGTTTGCTTGGAGAACCTCTCAGTTCTGCTCCTGTACTCCTTGGGGTTGTTGCATGATTATTGCTGTTTTTTAAACATGGTAGTTTTCTGGGTAGACTTTAATAATAATATTTTAGAGTCACTTGGGTGTCTGTGGGTGAGACTGATATTCTGTTCTTTTAATTTAGTTATAGCTTTGGAGAAGTAATGGGTAACTATGGGTCATATGTGGATGCCAACCTTAATTTTTCCAACACTTAAATTCTTCTGTCCACCCCCATTTTCACATTTTACATTTTTGGACGCCTCAGAATCAATCCCCTCCTCCCATTCATGGCTATCCTGGCTGTGACTCAGTGGATCATCCCATTTTCAGGTCTTCACACAGGGCTCTTCCCTTCCCCTTTTCTTGAGGTCATTTTGTTCTCTTGGTTTGAAAAGGAGCTCTTTGTTTTCTCCCTCTACAAGGGACCATAACTGCACTGGTTCTGATCTGCCTGGGAACATCCCAAGACAGCTGAGGTGAGTTACTTTTGGGGGAGTATTTTTCAGCCCCTTCAACCTCATCAGGAGGTGAAAGAGTGAGATCCCCTTTCAAGAGCTCCTAGACATGAGGGGCTTGGCACGGCTGCCAAGTGCAGTTGCCTAGTGCCACATGGGCATCACACACATTGACACAGGAGCAGCAGATCTGATACATTCTTTAAGGAAATCCATGGCACTAGAATAGGCCTTCAGTGATGTCTGTAAACACTCAGCTCCCTGGAAAAACTTAAAGTGGCTGTGTCCACGTGGCTCTGTAGTATAATGCCTCTTTGTGTTGGAATTACATTTCTTTGTCTTTTGATTTAATTGAGATTATTCTCCTGAGAGGTCCCTGATCAGGCTGATTGGATGCTAGCTGTTGGCATAAGGGTAGAAGGGGGCACCCATGGCCATGGGGGAAAAAAAGGTGGAGGTAGGATTTCTCCTTGGTGTCATCACGGATATAGCTTGGTTGATACTGCTTGAGGAGCTGCATCTCTGAAACCAGCAACACCCAGGCCGTGCTCCCACAGCCCTCCCTGTGTAGGCATGGTGTGTTATGGGACATGAGTGTGTTTAATGGTGCAGTAAAATCTGATGAAATATGTACTTAGTTACCTGAAGTATTTCCTGCAAACTAATATTGGAATATTTTTTGTCTGCTGGAATAATGAGTGTAGGAAGCCACAACATGTGGGCTTTGTCTGCTTAATAGAAAGTGTATGTAATTACCTCAGTGTAATATATTTTTATTCCCCCAGGACTTCTCATAGGTTTTTACTTATTGACGATATTGTTGTTTATGGACAAAAACAATTTGCAGGATTAGTTGAGGTTATTATCTACAGTTCTGATCTTGGTTTGACTTTGTATCAGAGTAGGAGAAAACAGTTGGGTGGCAACAGTCACCAAGAGCTCAGATGTAATGGAATCATAAAATAGTTTGGGTTGGAAGGGACCTTACAGGCCAGCTAGTTCCAAACCCCCTGCCATGGGCAGGAACAACTTCCACTAGACCATGTTACTCAGAGCCCCATAACAACTCTTCTGTAAATCAGCATTTCACATGTCTGTTGTGTGTAGACACTGTGTGTCGTTGTTCAAGTGCAGAAGCTGAGCCAGAGACAGAAATTTATTTCACTTCTGCTTCTTTTTCCCTCTTTGCCTGTCACTTCATAGACTCTGAGTTATTACTGGCTGCCCAGACAGCCACCTCGAAAGATTGTCTTATTTTGTGGGTTGTAGGAATAAATAATTTCTGCTCTGTATTTAGGGGTTGACAATGCTGGAAGTTCCTTCAGATGGATCTGTGGCCTCTTGTCCCCTCACAGTCTAACACAGCCTGTCAGGTGGTGAGTATGTGCCTGATCCCTTGCGTGGTCTCATCAGCGAGCAGTGGTGGCTGCTATCAGGTGTGATGAGAAATCCCACAGATTAGGCAGATTCTTGTAGAGGTCTTTCTACTCTGCCTTCTATCATATAGATGGAATCTAGATTTTGTGTGGAATGCCACAATTGAGGTTTTTAGCTCATTCTGTTCAAGAAGAACATCTTCAGTGCTTCAACTCTCCCCTCTTTACTCAGGGCTTGATGTCTAGTGCCGCTGAGGCTCAGCAAGGTGAGAGCATCATTTGGTCCTATTTTTTCCAGTGGTAGCACTGTGCCTGCTGGTACTTCTGATGCCATGGGGGCTGCTTCACCTGTGCTGCAAGGGACCCAAGGCAGGAAGGCAGGGAGCTGTCTTCATGGAGAGAAAGATTTTCTCTCAATTTGCCTTGGCTGAAGAAGCACCCCAGAAAGAGTGAGGGTTTCTTTAGCTGGCACCATCACCAGAGAAAAATGTTGTCATGGTACATCCCTACAAACATTCACCAGGACATTTTAAACACTTAAGCAATGACCTTTCCCACCATGGCTTTCAATTAGGAAAAGCTCTAGAGCAAGTCAAGGTGTCCATAGGAAGTGTGGGTGGGAGTCAGAGGGCAGCATGGCCACAGCACAGGTGGCTTTCAATCAGGACATCTTTCCTCTGCAAGAAGGAAGAGAAAGGCTGTTAAAGGTGAAGGCAAACCCTCCTGGGGTTTTTAATGCTATTTTCTCAGTCTCTGTAGGATACCTCAGTCTCCAGTCTGCTCCCTGATGCACTGAAGATGATAGCTTTTTCAGGTTAATCAGTAAACCAGTCCCTGAGCATGGGGAAAGTAGAGGCAAACGTCCTCACCCAGCTTTCTGATGGTGTACTCATCTGTGAAGACTGCAGTGAAGCTTTTCCTCTTCAACACCATCCCTCCAGCTCTTTATTCTAAAACTTCACTGAAAGCAAACAAGGGTATCAAAACACTGACTCTATTTCATCCTTTTGTCCTTTACCTGTCAGATTTCAGATTTCATGCAGTTTCAGTTTCCTTTATCTCACTGGGAAATGTGTTTGGGATAAAATGCATACCATTTCTTAGGTATTAGAGAAACTTATATTATTTTCAGCCTTAATAAATCAAAACTTAGGAAGAGGACTTTGTTCAGCCTTTCAAATACAACCTTTTTTGAATCTCTCATAGGGGAATTCAGAACTTAAATGTTACAATGAACCACACAGTCACAGAATGGGTAAGCTTGGAAGGAATCACTGGAGATCATCTAGCTCATCCTCCCTGCTCAAGCAGGGTCCCCTAAAGCACATTACTCAGGATTGTGTCCAAAAGGCTTTTGAATCATTCCAGAGAAGGAGACTCTACAACCTCTCTGGGCAGCCTATTTCAGTGCTCTGTCAGCCACACCGTAAAAAGTTCTTCCTGTGTTCAGATGGAATCGCCTATATTTCAGTTGCTGCCAATTGCAGCTAGAAGCAAGAAGCATTGCATTTTCCAGTGTTGTTCTGCTGTCAAGAATCCAGCAACTTTCCATGGTTTAGTGCCCATTTAACTAATTTCTGTTAGAAAACAGTTTGTGGCTTTGGCTCATAAATGCAGGACTCTCAACTGGGCTAGCTTGCACACAAGCTCTCAGGCTCTGCCAGAGCTGTAGGTCTGATCTGCTGAGGGTTGAGTTCTGACTAGCTTTAGTGTGACCAACAACTGACACGAGAAGGTGAAATTGAACACTGGTTAGAAAACATTGCCCATATCTTTTTTCAACCTCATACATCCATTCTGCTGTTCTGAACATCAGCTGTCCCTGCAGATGTAAAGATCACATGTCTGATGTGAAATGAGCACACAGCTTATAGACTGCAGCCTCCAGCTTAAAGAGAGATCAGCTGCTGCTTGGGAACTTATTACTCAAAGGTAAGGGAAACAGGTACAGGAAAGTATTACCCCATGTCTGTCCTTTTGCACAATACTTTAAGCATGTCTGTGTCATCCCAGCTCTCAAATTCCATCAGGAAATACACATTTTTTTCCATCAACCACTGCAAGCAGAGTGGGAATAAACTGTGGAGCTGTTTATACCTCTGAATATAGAGGAGGCTGGACACGGGGCAGCAGGCCTGGCACAATGGGAAAGTAGCCCAAAAACTGGAGGCAGTATGCAGTTTTATAAGCCTGCTTGAGGAGTGACCTGCTTACCTGGCTTCCACCAGGCACTTCTCTGGGTCCCAGAACAGAATTTTCTAGTGTGTGTTATTGGCAGTACCCTGTACCTGCTTGGGTTCCCCCTACAAAGGCTGGAAGGAGACATGTGCCCGTGGCAGTTTCCTCATGTGCCCAGCGTGCAGAGAACAGCAAACCAGCCCAGCTCCACATTCTGAGCTTGGGGCACACAGACTCAAAGCAAATGCTGATGATGGGAGAGCTCACAGTCCATCTATCCTGGACATTCTCTTCTCTTCAGCATTGCCGGCAGAGCTGCTTGCAGGAGTGTTTCCTTGCCTGACAGACAACAGAAGCAGGTGTGCAAACGCCTTTTATTTAGGCTGATACCTCACAATTTGTTTTGTAGAAGTCTTGGTAGCTCTTCCTGGACACCTCGTTCAGGACATTGGATATGGATGCTCTTGCAGAGCTGGGGCCATGCTAAGCATCAGCTATAGCTTGTCCAAGTGTCTGTTGTCTGATTCTCACTGGGCTATTTTTCACAAATCTCAGACTGTTTTCCATGCTTCCCTTCTCAGCAGATGCTATGGTAAAATGAGTTTTAATTTTTTTCTGAGGACATTAAAGAGCATTTGCATTTGATTTTTTCTCTTTTTTTTTTGATGATTGAGGTGACTACAAGTTAAACAAGAGCTTTGTAATTACACTAATCTGCTTTAAGAGTCGTGAGAATGTTAATTAGGAAATTTCTAGGCAGTAAGGAACATTACAACACTTGACATTTGTCAGAAAGTGGGGTGCAGAAGACAGATGCAAAGAAACTTGAGTCACTAATTACACATATCCTACCTAGTGCAGAATTTAGTTTTGCTTTGGACTGCTTCAAAATGGTATGTTACAGAAAAATGAGGTGCACAGTGCAGACTGTGTCTGATATCCAGCTTAGCCACTGACTAGAGGGCTTAAAATATGGAGCCAGCAGAGCAGGGCAAGTCCTTCTCTTCCCTTAGTCAGCACTGAGTGAGAAAGACCAGGCATGGGATGAATCTGAATCCCTACACAGCTTTGGAGGTGCCTGGCTCAGTGTAGTGTTTTGCCCTTTCTGTTCCCATCTTCTAGACTAGTCTACAAGTAATGACTCTAAATTAAGTTGGCTGTGGCCACTGTGTTGATTTCGAGTCTCACAGCATGTCTGTGAGTTGCAAAGTGATGTAGGGTGTAAGTCTGGCTGCTCATACCAGCACCTCTCTGTGCCTGAGATTTCATGAGGTTGCTGATTGAATGTAGGACATTGCTGTCACACAAAGGAGCAGTGTTGCTCTGACCTTGAACCTGTGCTTCTGCTGCTTCATTTGCCCTAGCACTCATTTGACTCCTTGATGACGCAAAGGGTAAATTGACAGAAAAATACTCATTGATGTAATTTTAAAAATAAAAGTTGTCTTTCATGTAAAATCTGTAATGTCAGCCCCTTAAGACTGTGTGATCCAAAGACTGCATTGCTCTTTGGAGTTTAAGTATGGTCCTTCTTTTACTATGGCCTTGAAATCTGCTTTGGGCATTGATAAAAAAGATGTCTGAATCTTATCCTTGATTGTCTCCAGTAGTCTGCCGTATCTGATTAAGTCCTCCTTGAAGGAATCAAAACAAATTACCCAAGCAGAAATCTATCCAAACTCAAAAAACAAGGTTTTAGAAAGATGAACAAACAACAGACTGTGCACTTCAGTCATAAGGGAGGTGAGGACCTTTGACTAACCTGGTGACCGAAGACTGTGATTATTTCATTTGGAGTTTTGGTAACATGTATAAACTGTTATGCTCATGTTTACAGTGTCACATGGATTGTCCCAGAAGAATGGCATTCACTAATGTGAGCAGCTGGGAGATATGCTTTCCATGCTTTGACTAATATGGACTTTGAAACATGCGGCCAGCAGCTTCAAAGAACAGCCAGTAGGTGTGTGAATCAACACCAGGCCTGGAGCAGAGCTCTTAAGAAAGGGATATTTGCAGTGTGCTCAAAAGTAAATAGTCAATATCAAACTAAACAGATGTGTGCTGCTTAAACTTACATATATATATATATATATATATATATATATATGTAACTGAGGTTATACTGGTATAACTCCACCCTCCTCAATTATGTTCATGGTTGATTTACATCATCTAGGCTAGAAGCTTTTGCCTCGTTTGGTGATAAGAACTGTTTTGCCCATAATGGGGAAATGAAGAGAGGTTATGGAACTATGATAGCGAGAAATCACAGAATCGTTAAACTCTTGGATGAGCCACTCCCTGGCTCTATTTCCCTTTGTATCCTGCTGTTTTTTGCAGAAATAACCCTGTAGTGTAGAGGTCTATGGTGAAGTGCAAGGTTTGGAGGAAGTCCCTCCACACATGAAAACAATGACTCAGAGCAAAGCAAATTCTGCCTTCTTGGACAGGACTTCCTCATGGTGGCTGAGGTGACGTAGTAACATAGAAGTGCATATCCCTTTTTGGACAAGTCTCCCTCTTGCTGACATTTAATTCCCTAGAACCAAATCAGCCTCGTGGGAGCTGAAATCTCCAGCAGGGTCCTAGTTAACATGTTCGATGACTTGACTGCCATCCTGCTGGAAACAAAGTAATTTTGCCAGCTGATATGGACTGTAACTGAAGCCCTTTTCTTCAACAGCCAAGGATATCTCCACTGTAAAGATGTTCCTGTGAAAAACAACCAAAATACAGGGTTTGTGTGCATAACGGACTTCTACCCACACAGTTAACTCCCAATTAAAATCTAGTTTAATTTTTTGGGCTCCAGCTTAGGAGTAAATAAATCGTGACTCCATTTACTCTACTTTGTGACTCTAACCTACTATTTCTTAATGTTTCTTTTCCATTTTTATTTGGGGCATTGTAGTGAGTTTGTGGATTTTTTTCTGCTTTGTAATTGTCATGGTTCTTGTATTTATTGACTTCTTATCACATTATTTTTTTTCTTTTGTTTCCTTCTCTTTCAGTAAGTCTTTTGCTCCCAGCAGTGACTAAAGCACCATGAACATTTTCATTCAGTATCTGTGTTAGCATGCAGCAATGACTCAGTCATCATGTCAAGATGACCAAGAGCAAAGCTTGTCGTGTCTGCAGAAGCTTTGGTCAAACAAATAATAGCAGCTTTTACCTGATCAAGTCTCTAGCTCCATCTCTTGACTATTGTACTGGTTTTTGCCAGAGTTAATGTTCTTCATAGTAATTTGTGTGGTCTATATTTTGGATTTGTGATTAAAAAGGTATTGCTAGCAATCAGGATTTTTAGATACTGCTGAGCAGTGCTTGCACAACATTCAGATGTGTTTTGTTTCTCAAACTGCCCCATCAATGTGTAGGCTGGGGATGCACAAGAAGCTGGAAGGGGACACAGCTGGAACAGCTGACCCCAACTGACCAAAGGAATATTCCATACCATAAGGTGTCATGCTCAGCATATAAAGCAGGAGGAAGAAGGGAGAAAGGGGACATTTGGCATTGGTCCTCCTAGGTAACCATTACCCATGATGGAGCCCTGCTTTTGTAGAAATGAACACTTATACACCGATGGGAAGCAGTGAATGAATTCCTGATACTGCTTTGCTTCTCATCCAGCGTTTGCTTTATCTATTAAACTGTCTCTATCTCAACCCACAAGTTTTTGCACTTTTACCCTTCCAATTTTCTCCCCCATCTTGCTGGAAGAGTGGCTCCAGCTGCGTGAGGCTGAGCTGCTGGCTGCTGTGATAACCACACATCAGAGACTGCCAGGACAAACTGAAGAGCAGTGCATGGTTTAAAAATCATGCATGTGAGAGATAATATAGCATCTGGCTCATGAAAAGGATACTCAGTTCTCCTTCATATCTTTAATTCTGGAAAAGGAATTTATCTTCCTGACTCCATTTCCATAGTAATCCCTGTCAAGAAGAAGCTCTGTAGCCATTATATCTTATACTAATGCTAAAATAGCAGAAAAAAAAAGACAGCAAGGTCTATATTGGAGAATATACATAGGTTACAGTTCCTGAAAGACCAACAATGCTCAAAACTAGGGGAAAAAACATCACCACCTTGTTATCTCTGTAAGTACAACAGAGCATATAAAAAGGTGTTAAAGGTACGTAGAAGGGATCATTCAGCTACACTGATTTTAGTTTTCTCTTGTAGAAGGCAGCTATGAAGTAGATGCTTTGGATTTTTGTGAACTAAACACCTACTCTTTATGTCAGCATTCACCATGAATTACAATATGCGAATAATTCTTTCATACTTTAAACCAGTAAACTACAGTTTGTAGTAAAATGTCAAAATGTACAACTGCAATGTGTCACAGGGAGACAGCTTAGCAAACATGAGCCTGCTACCTATATCTCAGGCCCTTGCAGGAAACTTGCATGAGGCCATTTCTTAGAGTTTATTTTTTTATTTGAAGATTTGCATCTAACAGTTTTGAACATAAGTATCTGCAAATTAAAAGCATCCAGCTGTGTGTTTGTGTGTATGCACCCATTTACATAGGTGTGCATATTTCAGAGAGTACAGGACCTCTTGTTTTAGATCACCACTGATAATCTAGCTGTTGTTTATATTTAAATGAATAATGCTGCTAAGCAGAAGGTTCTGCCTTCTGGAGTCCTCTCATTTTTTTTTTTTTTTTGCGTTAGGAACTATCTGTAAATGATTGACACTCTCTCTGGAAATGAAACTAGGAGAGCCAAGTGCGAGAGGTGCAGGAAGGAAAGCAAGGAACTATTGCAGAGCACCCCTCATCTGCAGGAACAGCAGAGTGCAAGGGCCTTTGGGCTGCTCCTTCTCCTGCCATAACATCAAGTAATTCCTTTAACAGATGGATCCAACTTCATTCTAAATGCAGCCAGGTCTTTTCTTTTTTACCTGCCTTGTTGTTACTCCTGTTAGAATATTTCTGAAGTGCCACTGGCTTGGAAGCCTTGTGATTTCCTGCCTGTGTTTACCCCTGTCTGACATGGGTAACTCCATGTTTCACCAACTGAGCGTGTTCACTCAGTGACTGTGGAGAAGCATTTTCTGTGAAGATCAAAGGAAGGGTTAGTTCCAGCTAACAGAAGATTATTTGAATTAGAATGGGAGACAAGACTGCCTTTGTTTGAAAGTAATGCTGGAGAGGTGCATGCTGGAAGAGGCATGCTACTCCTCTCAACTGGTAAGGGGAGATTTTTATATAAAAATTCTTTTGAGGATTTGCTAAATAATGTATTAAGCTGGTTACATTTCTCTCTGGGTTTTCTGTTTCTGACTGATGTGGAGTCAGAAACAGCTCATTTGTACTTTAGCAAGACTATACTACAATAAAAAGAGGGATTGAGCTCCCTGTGCTTGGCTTGGAGGCACTTTTATGTGTACATGCAGAGGTTGTGTGTACATGCAGAGTGAGACACCTCTCTGAGAGTACTCCTTGTGCCTTGCCCTGCCTGATGTAACAATGAACAGCACTATTTACTCAGTTGTTCAGATAGCTCCCTTTTGAGCTTGCCTCCAGCTTCCCTTAAGCCTCGTGTCACCCCCTTGGCTCTCAGTTTAGGGGTCCGGGGAGCCACATTAAGCAGGGATAGGAACAGCACAGCCTCTCAATGTGAACCAGACTGTAGCTTCTGGAGATTAATACTCCTAGGCTTGGAGTGGTCTGGCTTGGACCTTGCCTTGTACACCAGGAATTAGCCTGGGTCAAACAGGAATATCCAGAAAGTCTGCTCCTGGGCAGCAATAGAAGCATATCCCCAAGCCAACTGGCCATTTGGTGGGAGATGTGGGAGAAGCTGTGCTAGCTTGCCTCCCTGTTTCTCCTGTGGGACCTGGAAAATGGCAAAAGTTTATAATCCTATTC
Source organism: Promerops cafer (assembly GCA_013398275.1). Lineage (NCBI taxonomy): Eukaryota > Metazoa > Chordata > Aves > Passeriformes > Nectariniidae > Promerops > Promerops cafer. Next base: position 1,253,672 of record VZSE01006395.1, read on the forward strand.
TTGCTTTTCCTGGTGTGTAATTTCTATAGTTGCCATGGAGACAATATGTGATGGTACTTGAGAAAATCTTTTATTAAGATGTTTTCAGCTATGATTGATGTTTTTATGCAGTCATGGGAGAGTTTTTTATTTGCAATCTAACAGGCATTATTAAAAACATGAAATGGTCTTTGATTATGCAGCAAAATATCTCAGGAACTAAAGTGTCCCAAAGTATGACAGGATGTTCATGGAAACAGTGTAAAAATCCATTCTGCCTCTTCTCCATTTTCCTATTTATTTCTAGTTTTAAGATTTCACTCCTGAGAATAAGAAATTGAAATATAGAAGATGAAAGGTTTGGTTTTAACTCTTCAAAAAGGAAAAAATAGTTGCTACTCATAGTGGTCTCTTAAAACTACCTGGAAGTAGTTTGTAGTGAGGTGGGTGATTCCTGTCTCCCCAGTAACAAGTGATAGAACAAGAAGAAATGGCCTCAGGTTGTGTCAGGGAAGGTTTAAATAGTACAGCAGGAAAAATTTCTTCCCAGAAAAGGTTCTCAAACATTGGAACAGTCTGCCCAGGAAGGAGGTTGAGTCGCCACCCCTGAAGGTGTTTAAAAAACATGTAGATGAGGTGCTTAGGGTTTAAGTGGTAGACTTGGCAGTACTGGATTAATGGTTGGACTGAATTATCTTAGAGGTCTTTTTCAACTTAAATATCTCTATGATTCTAGGCTTGTTAACAGTACAGTGGGTGGAATTGTTTGTATATAACCTTAGTAAGCACATAAAAAGTTAGTTTAGTTACTTTATTTCACAGTTCATATTCTCCAGCTTGGTTTGTTACCTGATATATATATTAATTAAAATAATCAGAATGATGAATATAAATAAGATCTCAGGAAAGTGATTAAAACACAGAGGTGAGTCCCACTTCTGTAGTTGCTGTATCCTCTCAAGTTCCCCCACCTTTTCATAACTTACCAGGCTCTCATTCCAGCCTTTGCAATTTGTCACTTTTCTGTAAAAAAATAAGTTTTTAAATTTGTGAGGTAATGTAGTTACCAAGTCTCCTCTGTCTATTCCTAGCAACGATGATGCCAAATGTTTTAATTCTCTCCTTCTCATATATTGAACAATGTCCTTTTTCTTTTATGTCACAATGAAAAAATCAAATGTATTTTCATGTCATGATCCCACACTGGTAATTGCCCTTTTACTCTTATTTCAGCTGTCCTTCAGTACTTCATATGGACCTTAACTCATATCTGAGAATATGAATTGCACTATGAAAACCATTGGAACAAGGACCTTGTTTTATTTATACATCTGTAAAGTACTGAGTACAGCCAGAGCTCTGTGAATAATAATAGCTAAATGATAAGCCTCTCCCAATTCCACATGGTAGCTCTTTGAAAAATATGTTTTTTGTTAAGGACTCTGAATTCCTCTTGCTTCAGAGTTAACTCATAATTGGAAGTTTAGAACATGTTCCACCCCTTTCTCTTTTTTTTTAATAAGATCCATTGAGGTCTGACAAAATCCCAATTATTGGAAATGGTGCATAGCTTTGAAACAGTGCACACCATTAAATTTGTTTGGAACACCTTTAGATCACAAATACATAGAGAAATCAAGAAAAAATAGGAGAAACAGTTTAACTAGCCTTGATGAGTGAGCCGACAACAGACATTTAAAGTGTTCAGGGTTTTTTCTGCTCATCAGTTCAATTTATAGGCACAGCAAGTTTCCATAAATAATGGTGTATACCTTTTAGTCAATGCAAATTAAGTTCCTTTTTCTAAGTGTTCCTTTTACAGACCTGGCAACTGCAGTTTAATGTGCTTTAGGAAAACACACATGTAATATGGATAAATTGCATTTCACCATATAACTGAGTCTCCAATGCAGATTTTAGTCTGCAAGTGATAAACGTACTAGAATTATTGCCAAAGGTACAGATTTCAGCCTGGCTTTCATTTGCCATAAAACCTTTATTTTATTTTGAAAATAAATAGAGACTTTGCATGTAAAATGTCATTTTAAAATACTGTCAGAATTATGTGAAAAGGTGCTCTGGCAAACAAGCATCAGGTCCTGCCTGAATGCTGGGAGCAGGACTGTACCCAGCCATGTGCCACCCTGCTGCTCACTTATATTGAGCAGCAGTGTGCTGCCACTCCACGTGACAAATGGATTTCTCCTGACTGATGGTTCAAACCTCCCTCCCCCATGCCTCAGCTTGTGCAGGACCCTCATGTGGCTGGGATGGGGATGCCAGGTGAGTGCTGAGGGTGCCTTGCTTGAGGCAAATTTGCCATTTCTTGAACTCATTTACCCTGGCACCCTCTGTACAGGTCAGTGCCAAACTGCAAAGGGTCACCAGTTTAAAACCCTTGCTGTGGATTGTGAATTTTGACCCGCCTTTAGAGTTAAACAGGTGGCAGGTGGCTGATAAAGAACACAATGGTAATGGGGTATGTTTTGGATGGATTATTTCAGGCACTTAAGCAAGGCAGGAAAGCATTCCTCAAGCCTGTTTTGCCACCAAGTAAAATGTTGGCAGATCCACAATCTCAGTCTGTGCTCAGGGGTTATCTAGGAAGGACTTCAAAGTGGGTAGGTTGTGTGCATGGCTTGTTCCAAAACGTATTAAAGTGAAGCAAATTAAATTTCTGTATTGTTTTTTATTTTCTGGAAAATTTAAGGGCAAGATGTTTCTGTGACAAGCCTCATGCATTTGGAAGCACTGGAAGAATATGTCAACAGTTTAAAATCTGGGGTCTGATAAAGTGGCCTGTATTCTCAGACAGATGTTTCAGTGATGAAGAAACTTGCATTTTATGCCAACAGTTTTGAATATTTAAAGCTCTTTCCTGTAGAAGTCCTTAGTTGACTGAAGTAGTACCGTGGCTCTGAAGTTGTGTCTGCAACTGAATTCCCCAACTGAGGTTTGTCTTGAGACTTATGTGTGGGAAGCTCTGCAGTGCTGTGAATGATATCACAACTGGATATCACAACTGGAAACTCAGAGAATATCATGTTTATTACTTATTAAACTGGCTGTTCCACCAGTCCTTTAGCCTGTGAAGGATATTAAATGGCAGACACTGCCCAAATAATGAAGCCTTTTACATGATAAGTTGGGAACAGAAGGGCTCTGGTGGCCTTCAGGGCAGCACAGCGACCACTTTGTGATCTATCTTCAGCTGCAGGTCATTCTTTCATTCATGTTTGATTTTCCTAGCCTGAGTTATGCTATCCTGTTTTTTCTCCTCTGAGCACTGCTGTATGTGATAACCCTGGTTCATTAGAAATTGCCTGCTGATTTAAGATTCACTCTGATTTGAGATGTTTGCAATGTAATTTTCCTCTTTACTGCATTTTTCCCTATTTTTTAGTTTAATATAAGCATGTGTGAGTATGAACCCTCATGAGCCAGTTTTGCCATGCTGTAGCTGCATGGTGTTGCTGTACTTTCATCTCACCTCCCTGAATGGATCCATGTGATATTTGACCTCCTTAGGGCATCGTTCCCTGCTCTTAATCTCTAGGGGTCTGTCCAGCCCTGGGTTTGGGAGCATGGTGCTATCACCATGCTAAGCAGAGCTCATTAACACCTGTCAGCCTGGAGCAGGCAGTGCAGTATATATGCCAACAGCCATGCTCAGGTGAAACGTGGTCATTGCAATAAAATGACCTGGGCCATGAGGATAAAGTTTGAGCCCAGCCTGCCACTACACATTTGCCTTGATCGTACACATGCACTGGTTTTTTTTTTTTTGTGTGCAGACCAGGAGGTTGCTAAGTTAGGCACAGAGAAGTGTCACAGCATAATGATTTTAAGCTAAAAGATGGTAGATTTAGACTAGATACAAGGAAGAAGCTTTTCATAATGAGAATGGTGAGGCACTGGAACAGTTTGCACAGAGAAATTGTGGATGCCCCATTCCTGGAAATGTTCACGGTTGGATGGGTCTTTGACCAACATGGTGTAGTAGAAGGTGTCCTTGCCCCTAGCAGAGAGGTTGGAATTAAATGATATTTAAGGTCCCTTCCAACCCAAACCATTCTGTGATTCTCCAAGAAGAGAACTGACCTTTGTAAGATCGTTTCTGTTCAGACACAGGCTGGTCATCGTGACAGAAATCTTATGTGTCCCACAGTGATACCTGAGCCAAGCTCACCAGGTGAAGCAACCACTGTGGTGCAAAAGCAGTTGCTGTTCTTGGGAGGACACCCATGGTGCAGGGCACTGGAAAACCCACTGCTGGAGATTTGATTCACAGCCTCTGGAGGCACACACTCAGGTCATCATCAGTACCCACACATGGATCTGATATAGCACATTATTTTAGATGACCAATGGAACACATGACCTCATCCTCTGCTCACCAGCTGCATTCAAGAGCTGGATGGAGACCCTCCTGTGGTCTGGCTTAAGGTCAATGGTGTTTTCTCCTTGGTGTGCTGGTTGCCTACTGAGTCCTGTGCAAGGTTTGTGATCCCCAGCTGAAAACTGGGAGGAAGGAGCTGCAAGGGGTTGCAGCCAGAGATGCAGCCATGATGATAGATCAGCCCCTGGAACAACAAGAGCCACAGAGAGACGGAGTTCTCTGCTGAGGGTAGTGGGGATTTGTTACAATTACTAATGTAAGTGCAATAAAATGATGGGGTAAATGAGAGGGCAGTTTCTGTTTTCTATTCCCTTCTGTCTCCTTTTTCTTAAACACTTCTTGACGAGGCTGACAAGGCCACTTCTCCACCTCCTCACAAGGGAGCATGTTGTCATTTAAAAAGTACAAGTTTTCAGGAGCAACTGTTTTGATTTAGTTGCTGTTTTTTGAAGCTGCTGTGTGTGCAGGACGAAGTGGTCAAACTTTGGGCAAGATAAGTGCTCAGGATTTGATGCCACAGCATTAAGGCATAAGGAAGGAAAACCCATCCCCTCTGCTTCTGCAAGGCCTGGGCGGTGTCCGTGTGACAGCATTTCCCCAGAGTGGAAGGAGGCTGCTGTGTCCCTGTAACAGTGAGTGCTGGTCTCAGCAGGGGCGTCTGGGCTGCGGTGTGCTGAGGTGTCACATCACACACTTCCCACTGGCTCCAGCGAGGTGTGTTCCCAGAGCAGGAAAAACACAGTGTGTGTGTGAGAGCCCAGGACACGCTGCTGGAACACCCACTGGAGGATCCTGGGGAGGGGATGCAAGAGGGAAAGGACCTCCCGTGGCCATGGAGGCTGTGGGCTAAAATCTTGAGTAGTGCTTCTCACTGAATGTTCCTTGTACTCAGGCTGTGGCACTTATGCTGTAATAGTTAGCAGAGGCAACCCTCTTACTTCCTGCATTCTTGTCTCTGAATCCCTTTGGACCCATCAGTCATGTCTTGGTGACATCTGGCAGGCAGCCAAGCACTTCTCTCAGAGCAGTTCTGTTGTCTGCTTCTCCTGCCGACTCCAAGTCACTACAGTAACATAGGGGCTGGAAACAGTTGGAGTCTGCTGTTTGGCTTAAACATTATATTTGATTTGTAACAAGGCTGTTGTTTCTTCACACTTTTGGGGGATGCCTTTTCTCAGTCTGGGAACTATCTAGCCGCAACCACAATCCCCCCTCCAAGTACTTTTGGGATGACACGTTCCTCTTTATAAATGTTGAGGGGTAACAGTCTCTGTGGCTGGTAGGCACTGCCTGTTCAGAGTTGCCCAGGGACCTTTTTGGATAAGTATCATGAAACCTGAGTCTGTAAGCACAGAGTTGGATGCTGCTTTACAGCCTGGAAACAGTTGTTATGCTGGGTTATATTACCATGACCTTGTTTATAAAAACTGATGGTATGTTTGTCTTCTCTACAAGCTAATGGGGCTCCTCACAGCACTATTGAAGTGACCTTGAATGGGTTTTTAATACACTTAGGATGGTTTGCAATGTGTTGGAACATTCTGAGAGTGGACAGGAAGTACCTGTTGTTTGACCTTGCTGAAATGGCATCTTTGAATGACTTCTTTCCGAAATAATGAATCCTCCTTGAGTGTTTTTAATTTCTTGGCTTCATAGAAAGCTTGAAAATCTAAGTGAAAATTAGACAGTCTGATTAGGAAATTCCTTAATGAAATAACACAATACGTTAAAGAAACTGTCAGGAGACCTATGTTCCTGGCTGCCCTGTCAAATAGTGGATATGTTAACAAGTAAGATAATTGTGTTCCAATAGGAATGGTTTGATTGCTGATGATTTTCCTTCTGGATAATGTAAAAACAAGGTCCTTTTTTGGGCGAAAAAAACCCTGTCTGTGGTTTTCAACTGAAACCTGCCTAGTTCTGTCTTTCATGAGATTTAAGACAATGTTCTACTAAAGGACAGCAAAACCAGTGTCCCTTTCCATTCCCACTTGTTTACTACTTAAGCCCTAGTCAACTATGCAGATGTATTTCTTATCACTTTACTCACTGCAGCATGAACTCAGTGACTGAAAAGCACAATAATTTGGTTTTGATTGGGTTATAATGTGCTATCACATTATATTGTTATTGGATTAATGTGCTAACCACCCTTATAATGTTCTTAAACTAATAAGTATTTTTTGTATTTCTTTGTTTTGTAATTTGCAGACTCAGCTCTTTGGAGTTTTACTTGCTGCTGCTTCAAATTTTCTCATCAGTGTCTCTTTGAATATACAGGTATGATATTGTTTCTCTTTATTCAGAGTTGTTCATATTTAGCAAGTACTTACATTGCAGTTTGGTTTTGATGAAGTTCAAAATGCAAATTTTGTTGCATTTAATAAACCTTCTCTCTTTCATTAACTGTAATCTAGCAGTGCCCTGCTATAGTTGCTAGGAGTTGGGGGTTGTTGGGAGCTCTCAACCTGTTCTGTGCTGTGATTGTTATACAGGAATAGAAGAAAGGTTCATAGCTCCTCCTCCTTTTAATGTGCCAGAAAGAAATACCTGCTGTGAGTCACTTGTGGTCCCACTGAACCTGAGAGTAAGGAAGGATACTATAAGAGACAGTATCAAAAGCTTTGCTGAAGTCCACAAAGATTACATTAACTGGCTTTCCTAGATCAGCTAGGTGGGTTATCCTGTTACAGAAGGAAATCAGGTTTGACAAGCAGAACTTTCTCCTCATGGAAGCTGTGCTGGCTGTGACCGATGACTGTGTTGTCCTCCAGGTGTTTTTCAATACTTCCCAGAATAATCTTTTCCATTATTTTACTGGCACTGAAATGAGACTGACAGGTCTGTATTTTTCAAGGCTCTCCTTCTTGCCCTTCTTGAAAACTGGGACAATGTTCACCAGCTTCCAGTCAGCTGGGACCTCTCCAGATTCCCAAGATTGCTCAAAGGAAATTGAGAGACGCTTTGCAATTACATCAGCTAGTACTTTGAGGATTCTGGGATTAATCCCATCAGGCCCTATAGATTTGTTGGGATCCAGCTGGAGGAGCAGATCCTGCACAAGTTTAGGGTCACCTGAGATTTGATCATTCTCACAGCCATGGTCCTCCAGCTCAGGGCACTGAGACCCCCTTGGTCCATCATCTGTGTTGAAGACAGAGGCAAAGAATGCGTTAAACACCCCCGCCTTGTCCATGTCCCTGTTTGTGAGGTGCCCATCCTCATCCTGTAACAGGCTGATGTTATTTCTATGCTGTCTTTTGTTATTATATATCTGAAAAATCTATTTTTATTGTCCTCCACATTTCTGTCCATCTTCAAGTTGAGCTTTGGCCACACGAATTTTTTTCCCTATAGTGGCAAGCTACATCTCTGTATTCTTCCAGGTCACCTGGCTTCCACGGGCACACACCTTCCTTTTTTTGCCTTAGACCCAAAAGAAGATCCCTGTTCAGCCAAGCCAGCTTTCTGCTTGTCTTCTGACACTGGGGAATTGCTGCTTCTGTGCCCTTAGGAGGTGATGTTTAAAAAGTGACCAGCACTGACAGACCCCAGCACTACTGAAGCATTTCCCAGAGGATTTTTCTTACTAGGTCCCTGAGCAGCCTGAAGTCTGCTCTTCTCATGTCCAGAGTTGAGGTTTTACTGCACTTTTCCTCCTGTCAACAAAGATTTTAAACACGAACATTTCGTGGTCTCTGTGGCCAAAATGGCGCCAGTCACCACGTCACTCACAAGAGTTGACAAGCAGCAGATCAAGGAGGGCATCTTTCTGAGTCAGCTCTCTGAGGACCTGTTCCATAAATGCATAAAGACATAAAGGTTTTTACAATATTTTACAGTATTACAAAACAACTTTGGCCAATTTAGTTTTTCTTCTGCAATTAAGATAAAATAATCTGAGTAAACACTATTTAAATAATAAGAGTAATGGGAGTTGTTGCCCTTACAACTGTGGTAAAGCGTTGTAGGATGTCAACTATAAAATCCTTTCTGTTTTAATAATTAGAACACATACTCAGTAGAAAGTTAAATTTTTCATTATAATCTGTATATTGTAGACTTCATTGTATTTTTAGGTCCTCTTACAAAAGTTTTAAGCACAGAAGACATTGTTGCGTAAATTTTCCAGAAGAAGTATTCTTGCTAGCTAGTAGTTTAGAAGTTGTACAGGTCTCATATAAAGCTGCTTCTTGCTTTTTCTGTAAAGGATGAAATAGACAGTTGTGGAATATCACAGAATCACAGAATGTCTTGGTTGGAAGAGACCTTCAAGATCATCGAGTCCAACCTGTTCCCTTATACCTCAACTAGATCATGGCACCGAGTGCCACATCCAGTCTTTTTTTAAACACATCCAGGGATGGTGACTCCACCACCTCCCTGGGCAGACCATTCCAGTACTTTATCACTCTTTCCATGAAAAACCTTTTCCTAATATCTAACCTATATTTCCCTTGACGCAGCTTGAAACTGTGCCCTCTCATTCTGTCAGTTGCTGCCTGGAGAGAGACCAAGCCCACCTGACTACAGCCACCCTTCAGGAAGCTGTAGAGAGTGATAAGGTCACCTCTGAGTCTCCTTTTCTCCAGACTGAGCAACCCCAGCTCCCTCAGTTGTTCCTCACAGGGCTTGTGTTCCCAGCCCCTCACCAGCCTCGTTGCCCTCCTCTGGACACGCTCAAGTGTCTCAACGTCCTTCCCAAACTGAGGGCCCAGAACTGGACACTGGATTTGAACCATCAGCTTTTTAAATGGTGATTAGGGAAACCCAATGGCTCTCATTGCCATTTGACAGAAAATTTAAATTGAACTTCTATTTATCCTTTAAACTATGTTTTCCTCCACTTAGTAACAGTATCTTCTAAATATGAATAATGACTTTCCCTAGATCTCAACATTTATTTTCACACTCCTATTAACTGGACAGGCCAAATTTTTTTTTGTTCTCTCCCTTTCTGACCATGTAATCCATTATCCTGCTTCTCTTCCCTCCAGCAGGTTGTCTACTAAAGAACAGCTCATCATTTGCAATGTATTTCAGCAGAGTTATAAGCAGCCTCCACCTAAATACCATTTGCACACATTACTGTGCAAAGAAGACAGACATCTGGAGAAAGAAGGTTCTAGGGGAGTTGCTGAGCTCACCTTCCTGTGTTTACTGCACATCTTTTCAATCTCACTGTGCCCTCAAAAGTTAATCCTACAAGAGTTTGGGGTCAAAATACATCTCAGTATTCAGTTAAGAATTTTTCCTATTTAATTTTTTGGCAGAAACTTGGGTTCTTGAATAATAATCTGAATATTATTTAATATTAATTTAATTTGTATCTTTATTGGGCTTTTTTTGTTTCTATGTTTATGAAAATGGAAAATCCTGGATGTTACTGTGAAGAACATCCAGGTCCATGGCTCAAGTTTGATTTCCTTTTGCTCTTTTTCTCCTTGGAGGGCTAAACTTCTTCCTAGAATTTCATTCCCTGAGCACGTTCCACAGCACGAAGCTGTAATAATGTGCTGCATCTTCTCAACAAGAGCATTGACTAAGACTATGGAGTATTAGACATTGCTGTTTGTCCCATGCTCTGTCAAGTAGCCTACAGAGAAGGATGGGACTATGGGGATAATCCTTTACAACCTCCTCAGGCTCTGCAGGGAGATTTCTAAAATCAAATAACAAGTGATGGAGAAAAATATTTCTTTTACCACCACTTGTACTGTAGTAACTGTATCATTTGATTTCCACCTTTTTTGATCCATGTGCAGAAAGGCTGAAGAGTAATTTGAGAAAGGAAATTATAATCTGCAGAATTAATTTGGTAAACACTGCATCATTCCCAGTTATGACACTTTCTTGATGCAGACTGCCTGGACTCTGTTTCAGAAGATCAGTGTGATCAAAGACAAATTGTCTTGCTATATACATGTTCTTGCTGTACAGCCAGAGAAAAAACAATTACAGCTTGTGCCAATGATACCTTCTGCATGTAACAGGAAGTGTTGATGAAGTATTACTTGAGTATATGTTATACCTGTGCCAACTGTTTTTCTTTAGAAAATAATGCTTTACTTATGATCTCCTTCTAAGGTCAAACAGCCAAATCATAAATTCTATTTAATTAATTTAGACTCCTCCCTATGGAAGATGTGATTAAGTGCTGCCTTTTTCATTTTGAAAGTGTATTTCTGGTGAGGATAGATTTCACAGACAGGAACACTCTGTTGTCTGTTCCCCCCGTCCCAGTTTGTTGCCACAGTTCTGATTCTGCCCCGTCTCCTGCCTTTGAGTGTTTCCAGATTCAGAGCACAACTGCTGAGCTTTGCTTTGAGACAAGAGCAGATGTGTGCAGTGATAGCTAGGAAGCACTAGCTAGTATTCACTTAGCATTTTTCAGGTTTACTCAGAGGCCCAATTTTCCAGCCCTTTCCACCACGGCTAAGAAAGCACATCTGAAGCAGCACTGAGTTAACACAAAGCTCTGCAACAACAAGCTCAAAGTCACGTTTAAAAAGAAAACCTCGATGCACCTGGAACTTGAAGTTGACAGCCCCCTTAATTATTCCACTTTTGTCAGACATAAGAACACAATGGAAGTCTTTCAATTCATGCCTGTTTCTAATAATTAATTTTCTAGAAATGTGCTCATCTCCGACTGGTTTGCCAAGCAGAGCAGAAGCCCTACTACACGAGCAAGCTGTGGTGCTGTGGGATTACCCTCCTGGGGCTTGGAGAAGTGGGCAATTTCACAGCCTATGGATTCGCCCCCGTTACTCTTGTTGCTCCCCTGGGATGCGTTTCTGTTCTAGGTGAGACGATTTGCCATTTCTTGCTCGGGCAAAATGCTTGCTTCTGGCTAAAGGAATAATACCACAGAAACTGCAGCAGGAACACAGGAGGAAAATGTTAATGTCGTGGCTTGAAAAGAAATTATTCATGTAATTACATAAGCTGACAGTTTGACAAAAACTCTCTACTTAAATCAAAGACTCTTCTAATATATTTCTTTTTCCATGGTTTTGTCTTTTGTGTCCCTCTGTGCTCTGCTAGCTCCTGCCCAGTGCTGTAAGAGTGTTGCCAGCTCTTCAAGCCCCCAAAGAAGGGGACTGGCATCCTGCTGCATGCACAGAGCTGTGCTCTGATCCTGAGTACCTACAATGCATTTTCTGTGTTATCATCACACCAAGTGGTTTCTGCTGCCTGTTCCCCACCCATCACCATGATTCATTGTTGATGTGGGCAAACTTGCTTGACACTCCACAGTGTGTGACAAAAAGGGCCTAGAAATTTCCAGAAATGTTTAGTACATTTATGGACATTATCAAACGTTCATTTGTTCCTTTATGTACAGATTAATTGGACTTTAGCTGAAGTGATATGATCTCACTCTTTACTTCGTGTGGGGTTTTTTGTTATTAAGGTGCTCAGGTATGAGATCTCTCTCTCTTTGACAAAGTAACACACATTTAAAAATATGTCTTTATGTTGTGCTAGTGCAGAGCAGGGTAGACAGGGCAATATTGTATGGAAGGTGTAAAAACAGGAATACAGGGTGCAGCTACATCCCTTAACCTGGTCACTTCACATCCAGATATAAATCTGTGTTAGCTCATCATAGTAGGAAAGAGTTCTCAAAGAAGGGAATGACATGAGATGAAATGTAAATTGATATGACATATCCCAATGTGATTTTGGTGGCAGTAGTTATATCTGTAACAATTGTAGGCATTGTCAGACATCTCTGAACAGCAAAGAATATTGGCCATTCTCATTTGTTGTCCAAACTGAATAAAATGCAAATACAGAAAATTAGAAAGAAAAAGCAAAAAGCAGTGAGTAGGAAGAAAAATCCCAATATTTATTAAACTGAACAAGATGAGATCACATTTAGGGTTGATTTTTATCTGGACAGATTCCTTCTTTGCTTTTGCAGAATGCAAAGAAATGTTGCATCTGATGATTCCTTCATCCTCCACTTCCCTTACTTACAACAAATACCAAGAAACCATTTTCCCAACTGTTATGTCTTACCAAAATTCTCATCCACTTTTATTTTTTAAACTGGTCCAGAATGCTTATTCTGGAAGATCCCAGAAAGCACTTTAATCTTATATTCCATTCCCATAAATCAGCTGACAGTATCCATTTCATAGCCCAAACAACAGAAATATCTGAAATTTTATTTAGTCTAGCAAACATTCCCTTAAGGAAGAGCAAGTAAAAATCGTGTAGACAGCCAATTATAGCAATAACTTCCCAGTAACATTTCCTACTACAAGATACTTTCCTGTCTTCTGAAATTAAAGCCAGAGAGAGAACATCCTTTTAATTTTAAAAGAGTTCATCATTTAGGGCAATGAAGAACTGCCCAAGTCCTATGTGCATCATCTGCTAACAACTGGGCCAAAGATAGTTTAGGCAGCAGGTCTTCCAATTTAAAAGATCAAGAAATATTTTTCTCATTAAGTTGTGACCTCTTTTAAGTGGTGGAGGGTGTCCTTTGCAAAGTCTAGCTGACAGGTTTTTTTGAGGTAATGTTGAATGTGTGTCTTTCATAAATTAAGTTTTTTTAAAGAACAAATTAAGTACTTGATAACAAACTCCAAATGCATACCTGAACCCCAAGTCCAACCTTCTGAGAAGCATTTTGTTCCCAAATTCAATGTCAACATATCCAATATGGTCAGGGCTAACTCTCACTGCCATTGGAAATGCAGTACCTATTGTGTACTGAGGAGAAATGTGCTTTGCAGTATGTCCAGTCATCATGGGGATTCTCTGCAGGTCCCTGTGACTCTGGCTTTGCAGGGAAAGTTTCCTTTGCTTGGAAGCCAGGGTTTGGAGGAGGATAAGGCAGACTGGAGTCTCTGCCCAGAATGGATTTGGGCTGTACTCATCATATATCTCCAGACTTCTGAGACTGGAAGCATCTTAAAATAGATGGAGCCAACATCTATTATGCTCTGCTACCACATTTAACTACATCCAACTGGATTTTGCACTTAACCCGGTATCAATTAAATAGTGAAAACTTTGTGCCTCTTTCTATTGAGCTGGATTGTTCAAGTGTCTTGTTTTAAAAAGAATATAGCACCAAAGATCATGAGTTGGCATGGCACCAAGAGATTTAAATTATTTTTTTTTAGAATTAAGCTAGAAAAACTATATTTTTCTTCTTACCCAGTGGAAGTATTTCTGTGTGTGGTTGCAATGATGCAAGCTCTACATCTGTTCAGGGTTTTAAATAGTTTGAGAAGACAGCAGTTATTTTCTTCAAGAGGAGAAATTAGTAAATTTTTAATTTAAAAGTGGAGGAGTAATACATGTTTGATGTGATCATAAAGAAACTTTCTATACTTAAAAAGTAAAACTCATGTTTTACACGTAGCTTGGGTAATTTTAGGTTGCAGTGGTTTTTAGCTCATCATCCTGCTTTTGCCTGCAGAAGTGACTTGGGGGTGGAAAAGGTGAGGAGAGGCCAGTGGCATTGGAGATCATTTCTTCTGCAGTGTTCATCGTTCTGTGGGGAGGAGTTGTAGACTTGCCTCACTTAGCCTGACATTGTTAAGATCCCTTTGCATTTTTATATGCTCCTCGTAAACAGCAGTGGAGGGCTTTAGGCTTTGAAAAGTTATATTCCTGATGTACTTTAGGAAGATTCTCAGATACTCTTGTAGGAATTGATTTCTCCCATTCACTGTAATGTAACATCTTTGTGGCCCAAGAACTTGAATTCTGAGGACTCTGTAACTAATGATATCTAGGAAACATTCACCAAACTATTCTTTAAAATACTTGATTTGTACTTGTCTAGAAGATGCAAAAAAAGGATTTTCAGGATTTTTCATTCTCTCCTCAGTGTGCATGTCCTATAATCCAGGTTCCAGAATTAAGCTCACCTTATTGGTCTCTCTTTTGAGCGATTTCTGGGGAAAAATGTTTCATGTTTTGTTCACCACTTTTCCAGTACTAATCTTTGATCATGTTAGAAATGTTACAGGTTCAGTGTGCAAGACAGCTGTCAAGAGGTATCTGTAATGTCTCTCAGTGGAGCATTAATATCCATCATATAAACTAAGAATAGGTTTTAGAAGTCAATTAGATGTAATGAATTTGTTCCCAGGTGTCATTTGAGCTGCAGCAATATAATGCACTACGTAACTCATCACCTCTCCAGATTTTCCTGGATCTGTGGCAGACTCCAATAGCTCGTGTTTGGGGATGGATTGAAGCTTCTTCAAGTTTTTCAGTACTTGAGGGTCCTGAATCACTTCAGATTGGAAGATAGGCTGAGGGTCTGTTCATGTAAAGCATACTTTGAGGTCACATCTTGGAACATGACTGGCAGCAACTGCATCCTCATAACTTGAGCACTGCTCCACTGATTTAGGGCAAAATCAACAGGGGGAACTTAAACAGCTTGATTAGATGGAAGCACACCCTTAAGTTGCATAAAACAGTGTAAATGCTTGGTCTCAAAGTGAAATATTGTTGCACAAACTGAGAGAGGTGCAATAGTCTTTGAATCATATCTAGTTCTCCTCCTTTGGTATTTCATCCAGACCACCAGTGAAGTGTTCTTCTGGATGGGTGAGTTTAAATGCCTTTACCTGACTGAGTCTGTTAAGCTTAAGAAAATGAACATTTAAAGAAAATATGCAATTTTGTGGGGGTTTTTTTTGAAAACTGTTGGAGAAGACAGTAGTGCAAACAGTCTATGCATTTATGAGGAGAGCACTAATCTTTTAAAAAAGTGCATAAAGCTCATCTAGGAATCAAAAAGAGGAAAAGAAAGGATATAATAATATTTGAAGTTATGAACAGCTGTTACAAAAACTATTTAGTGTAAGATGTGAAAGTAAAAACAAGACGTAAAAAGATCATATTCATAAATGGCTTGAGTATCAGGAAAACAGCTTAATAGTGAAATAGTTTTGCATAGGAAAAATAAATCATGCACAGTCACTTGAGTTTTTTATGGCTGGATTGGACAAAATACACAGAATACATACTATGAATCAGTATGTATTTTCCATCTTTTACTTCTGTTGTGTATTATCCCTTTCTTAAAGAAACAAACAAAACCCAACCCTAACTGCAGCTTTCATGTCTAGGAAGCAGAGGAGTTGTTTTGTGAGCTGGAATCTCACCATTCATTGTCTGCTAGTGGCAGAACCCACACATCACACTGCTCTTTAGTTCTATTTGTGCTGCAGAAAACCTGCATATGGAGATAATTGTAAATGATCACTCTCCTAAGAGAATGAGCAGCTGACTGAGCTATGTGTAGCACCATCACAGCCCTTCCTCAAGTCACTTAATTGCATATAATGAAAAAACTCAAAATTTTTTATCATTTTGTCAATTTACATTGAAATTCACATGCTGCAATGAATACACATTCGTCCAATATATGTGAATATACTATCATTCAATATATAATGGATATATTAATTGAATAATGAATGTAAACCAGCCTGGTTTATGCTGATGTATGAAAAGATAAAGATTTTTATATAATAATTGAGTTCTGAATAAACCCTTTTCCCCCATTTCCCGCCCAACACTTTTTATTTATCATGATTTTGATGTAGTGTTAATTATATTTTCCATTTGAGTTTCATGAGCATTAAGAAAGGCTCTGTTGTATAGATACAAGAATTTTACAGGACCTATTTACTTCTCAAATTATGGATATTAATATAAGCATGCAATCAAGACATGAAACAAACTCAAGGATTACATTAGGATGTGTTGGTTCTGTAATGTTTAATCCTTAACAGTTCATCTCACAGATATTCTGCCCTTCTCTTCATCTAGCAGGCTACCATTGTCACTGGGAATGGGAGTTGGATCTCTGCCTACTTTTGAAAGTTTTACCTTAATAATTAGTGAAAAAGCTAAAATTTATTCTGATTACCCAAAAGTTACGCAAGTCCTCTCCGATGACCAGGGGTGCACTCTTTGCCTTGGTGACTTGAGGCTGATAATCCTGGCCTAGGGCTGTCCATGTGTTGTATTCCCAAAGCCAGTGGTTCTAAACCAGCGAGGCTTCAGAACCACAATGAATTGCTTGTTTTGTTGATGAGCTACTGCCAGCTTACTCTTTGACACGATTTTTTTGTCTGTGTTTCTGTATTGTTGTATTCTATTGCTAACCAATTAAAAACAACAACAACAACAAGAAAACTATTCCTCACTCTGACACAGATCTCAATCTCTATAACTGTCTATGATTTCTTTTAAAAAAGAAAGCAAACAAAAAGCCCATTCCAAAGATATATTCACATTTTTCAGCACAGCAATTTCCCAAGTTCCTCAGTCTCTATTCACTCACAGACTTAAACATAATGTTCAAAAATTTATTTCTTACATCAGTATAATGGTGGAGGAGGAGGAAGCACAGTTTCTGTGGAGAGAGAACAAGAGAATTCTGGCATGGGAAAGGAAAAATTTGGGCTGAGTGGTAGGGAATTAAACTGTGGTGGTGGGGTGAAATCAAGGGGAAGTGGGCTAGGAGGGAAGCATGGGGGTATAACATCACTGGTAGAGAGGAAGAGATGTGGGAAGATGTGAGACACCTCACCTGTGATCTGAGGGAGGGTGGGAAAGGAGAGGAGAGTCTGGGGAGTTTCAGCAGGTCTGCATTTAAGAACTGAATTTGGGATACAGTAAGGGCTTATATTCATATATCTGGTAGGCCTAGTTATTAGACTCTGGATGCCCACTTACTCTCCTGCAAGGAGGTCACTAGTCCTAGGGTAACTCAGGTTAGAAGGAGCTTCAGCAAGTGTCTAACCCAACCTTTTGCTCAAAGCAGGATCAGCTTGGAGGCCATCCAGCAGAGAGGAGAGCAGAGAGTGTGTGTTGGCCTTTTAGCAAATTGTCTTAAACTGCCTCTTTGGGAGGAGTTCATGTCTTAAGCAACTGAGTGCACCGAGGTTCTAAGTGGGAGAACAAAGGAGCTAAGGAGGAGGAGCAGAGCAGCTGGGAGGGCTGTGGACTTCTCACTGGGCTCCTGGGGAATACTTTGGTGTCTGTCATTTGTCTCGCCAGCCAGAAGAGGCTGCAAAGCCAGCAGAAGGCAAAACTGGCAAACACCAGCCTGCATTCCCAGGGCTCTTTTCATACCCCTTCTCCCCGACCCATCTGCAACAAGACAATCAGCTCTTGGTTTCTTTGCTTTAATCTGATTCAAGCCTACCTCGAAAATTGAAGAATATGGAAGACTATCCCGAAGTCAAACCTGGAGCTTACACCCCAGAAAACTAACAAAAGTAAAATTAAAATATCATGTTCTCTTGGCCATGCTACCATAACTTGCTTAAAATTTAGTCCTGGAGGTAGCAGCCACAGTTTGCAAGGCTTCTGATCAGTCATGTATGTCTTCTAGCATCTCATCAGGTCTGTGTAACTGTTTTCTGCTTATTCTCTTAGATTTACCCCATTTCCTGTTCTTCTTCACTTGAATGCAACCGGAGCATTGGCAGCTTACCCACAGAGACAGTTATCTTTTGTGTTCAGAGAATCTCCCGGGTCTCATTCTCCTCACCTTGGTGTTGTACCTCCCCTCCTACTGCAGTTTTTTCTCTACTCCCAGATGGTCTAATATGTGTTCTTAAAACCTCTCCTATTTTTAGATTCCTCTACATATGACTCTACATCATGAAGAGCATTAATTATACATAGATTCTGTTAAGCTCATGATCTCTGGTGCAGTACCAGCTATCTCTGGAGACAGAGCTTGCTGCATTTGAATGCATTATTAAAGTAGAGTGACAAGTTTCATTATCTGGCTGCATTCCAGCACCTCCTTGTGCCCACTTGCCAGCCTCACAGGTTGTGATCCCCGTAAGTTGACATTTGGGCATAACTCATCTTACCCCAAACTGGATGCCAACAGTGGAATTGCATTTAGTAGACCTCTTCTAAATGCAGAGAGCCCAGACATGGAATACTCAAAACAAACAAACAAACAAACCAATAGAACACCAAAAAAATCACTGAGGTATCAGTCCTTTAAGCAGCAGCTCTTTGCTGTGACAGAGACTGTCTAGGTGAGTGGGTTGAGGAGGGATTTGTGAAAGCTATGAGAGCAGGGAGACAGAGCAGTAATTAATTCCTGCACTATCTTGGATGCTGCTGCTTCTTTCCTGGTTTTTGTCTCTTCTTTTTTTTCTAAACCTAGGTAGCTCTGCTATTACCAGTGTTGCCTGGATACCATTAGTGTCTTCACTCCAGCAAAGTCATCACTGAAAAATTGAATAAAGAAAACCATATTAGGTAACCTGATTTCAGTGAGGCATTTTCAGTTGAAGATCCTTTTATTGCACTTACTCGTTTGCACAGATTCCCATCACTCTTGCTAGAGTTTAATTTTATGACTTCTGCTGTATCTGATTTTCTACTGACTGAAAAACAGAGGCCTAATGCTGAATTCCAGTTCTCTGTTTACCTCTCGGTATGAACCTCTCTAGATTTTTCTAGAGTACATCTACTAGCTAACCACAAATTAAATTTGCCATGAGAACAATAGAGATAAAGAGGCAAAGATAGTTGTAAAAATGTCGAACAGTTATTTCAAGAATTAACCATGCTGTAGACAAGTAGAGAGCTCTTGCAGCAGCATCCCATGACTCTGTTTCAATGTGTCACTTCACTGTCCCTCCTGAACAGTCTTTCTTTGAGGTTTCTGAATGAATTTAACATTACTGAGGCACCTCTCACATAGGACTTATCTCTTTTATCTCTCTTTTTATTTTTCTTTTTAGAGGTAGAAGTGGTGTGCTGGAATAGAGACATGTCTCCCAGTCTCATCCATCCTAAGTTCAAAGCCCTTCTTTCCTCTCTAGCACATGACCACACTGAGCTGCTAACCACAAAACCTTCCCTAACCACTACTGCTGCTCATCTCCCCACTGCTGCCCATCCTGAAAAGGCAGCACTAGGAGCTGGCAGAGGTCAGATGCAAAAGCTGAACGAGAGAAAGTGTTTCCCAGAAAACAGGAAATAATTTCTAGGACTCACTTCCAGTTTTCTCCTTCCTCAGAGCAAGGCACTGAAAGATCATGGACAGTGCTCCCGTACGGTACACGTGTTCTCTGTCTGCAGACATCATGACCACGTAGTTCATACTAAATACTGTGTTTTTGCAGTGACTTTCTTCTTCCCAGCTGTACTGCTGTTACTTTGCTTATAAGCCTCTAATACACTGAAGACTAAAGAAGCAGGATTTTATTGTTCTATGATGCAATTTGCCTTGAGCAAGTCCATACAGTGACTTGGTAGCCAAATGGCGAGTGAAACAGTAAGGTTGATCAGTGCCCAGTTTTCCTGATGTTTCCACATGTGACTGAATCAGAGCAGTTTAAGCAGTGTCCCTGCGTGGAAAATAAGGGTGTTGCATCTTTTCAACCACGAAAGAGCCTGCTGGATACATCTGAAATCTTACAGAAACCTAGTTTTGGTGGGCTGCAGGAATGGACTGCTGGCTGTTTATATCATGTTATGGTGCAACAACAACATCCATGGGATATATTTAAACTTGTCCCAGGGCAGGTTTTTGCTAGAGCACTTGATATTCTAACAAATATATGTATATATATATATAAAGGTCTTTATATATCTATTCTAGGTAGTGCATTTATTTCTGTCTTTTTCCTAAAGAAGACCATGAGGACTGCTGATATATTGGGTAAGTAAGCATTTGCTAATTTAGACATGTGTGCTGCCATATGCTTAGCAAGCTGTAGCTCTCACGCAGCCCCCCACCTTCACACTCCCACTTTCCCAAGCAAGTGTTTCAAGGCAGACACTTTCAAAATTGGGAAAAAGTGATAAAAAGAGAGAGAATCTTCAATGCATGAGGAAAAGACTGTATTCCCAAATCCTCTGCTCTTACAACCATAACTCATTCCTTATGTGTCCTTATTGCTCAAATTTATTTTCATTTTCTATTTTTGCCTCTAAGGTTGTCTTTAGTATTATCTTTATGAGTACAACACAGGATTAATAAAAACAGGGAAGTTATTGAGTTACTTATTCGAATATAAGATTTTTTTTCTTACTGCATAGCTGTTGCAAAAAAAACCTCAAGCTCAATTTAAAGTGATAGCTTCCCTTTGGTTTTAGTTTTATCACTTCAAAAAACAAATAATCATATTGTCAAGTGTTCAGTTGGGAAATGTGGTCTTCACTGTAAAAGCCTGTCAGCTTTTTGTCCATGTCCGAGATTTTTTGCATCTCAAAACTGCCCACGTTGAATGCAGTAATAGTGAGAGAAAAGCACATTTCGGGGTTTGAAGCCATCTCAACTGGGACAGTGCACCTGATACAGGGCACCTGATATTTCTGTGGGTTCCCTAACATCTAGGCTTGATTGTCCAAACTGTAGTGAGGACAGCTGTTCTCATGAATGTGTTGGAGAGATCTGTTCAGAATCGTTCCAGGAATACTATATACGATTTATTTAGGTTTGGAATCCAAGTTTGCCAGCTCAGCTGCTAAATTCAAAATCCCCCTCCCTTCACTGATCATGTTTCCCTTATGGCCTTATACACTCTGTGTTGCTTTAACTAGTGTTCAGCTGATTTATTTTATTTCTGTGAGTTTGACTTTGCAAGATGGATTTAACAATGTTGCTACATTCCATAAGAATGAGCTGTATGATGGGAAATATGGTGATGGTTTTGCAAGCACATAAATATAACACAGTTCTGCTTTTCCAAGGGAACTGTTTGAGATAGCAGTGCCAACAAAGCCCTCCGGATGTGCTTTGTTTTGTATTCCTGAGCCTTGCATTCCACACCGATTTATAGGTTTACCAAGAACTTTAAAGATTACTTGAAGAAAAATTGATTAGCTAATATCTTCCTTAATCCAATACAGTTTATGATCTTAGGATCATCTCACTTCTATCTTGATCCTTCAATGAACATCTGTGTTTGTCACAGGCAGATGTCCACAAGGCAGAACTTGCAGATTTTTATTAAAAGCATAATAATGCAAGTTCGACCTTGAAAAGGGGCCCTGGCAACCTAGTGGCTGAACAGTCTATTGCAAATCATCCTCTTATAAAACAGCTCATAGATCTGCTAATACAACAGGGAGTGGCCAGAATGTTGGCCCTATGACAGCTTCACTTGAGCATTGCACTGGCACATGTGTGTTGCATCTGATGCCTCCAGGGCAGGTTGATCGCTGCTGCAGATTTCTGTGGCTACACTGACTTTGGGGCAGTTATGTTTATTTACACTGGTTAATGATCTAGCTGTGTGCACTAGTAGGGAACTTGTCCTTTCAGTTTGTGTGATGCACAAGTTTGTGTGATGCACTTTGTGCCTGGGAGAAATACAAAGGATTAATTCTCCTTTGACATACACTTGGGTTTAGAACTGACAGTATTTGAAAATGCATTGCTGAGTTGGAACCCTAATTCACATGGCTTTACTGGCAACTTTTTTTCACATTTCCAAAATTCTTTGAGTCTTTAATAAAAATTAGACTAGATAAGACCACAAATACAAGGCAATCCAATTGCCTAAGTATAGATCTGTTTAAATGGACTTAAATTTTCTTCTAGAAACTGTTTCTGAATCAGCTGGAGATCAAGTATGACCGTGATTACCGAATACTGTATTGCCAAAGTAACGTGTCCTTTTCTTTAAAGGAGGAACACTGACAATAACAGGGATGTACTTGTTGGTGACATTTGCTCCAAATGTACCTCAAGAGCTCACAGCAAGACAAGTGCAGAATTACTTAGTGAGCTGGCCCTTTTTGCTATATTCAGTGAGTATCTGGTTCACACTACTCCCTT
This sequence comes from Promerops cafer, assembly GCA_013398275.1. NCBI lineage: Eukaryota > Metazoa > Chordata > Aves > Passeriformes > Nectariniidae > Promerops > Promerops cafer. The sequence continues at coordinate 1,275,865 of VZSE01006395.1, forward strand.
AATCAGAAAAACTGGGGTTACTGGGCTTTTTATAGCATTATGAATTAGTGGTAGAAAAACTACTCCTGAAGATAAATTGTGTGATTTTCATAGGAGAGAAAGCCTCTCATCATCCTACTGAATCCAAACTGAAAACATGCAGCAACAAAAGACATTTTTTAACTACATGTCAGGGAAAGTCGTAACTGTGCAAGATTAACAAGAGTGGAAAGATTTTGATATTTGGGGAACTTGAGGGAAAACCTAAATATTGGTACTGTTTAAATTTTCTATATATGTGTTCATGCCACCCTGTCTACCTGTACATCCAAGTTTCAGGGCTTTTCTGGAATGCGATGGAATTGTGCTTTTAAAAATCAGGCTATCTATGTCCTTGGTCCTGCTTTTTGTCTTTCATATTACTATGTTTTATTCCCATGTTGTTAAGCCTGGCTGAAAGGAGCTTTGTATGGAGCTGAGATGTGAAGGAGTGGCCTACTTCACTGCCACTTAGTTTAATCTGAACCTGAGATAGAATTCAAATACAAAAATACCATTTTGATTAAAGTATCTGTATACAAACTTCAAACACCATACATCCTCTTTGATGTATTTAATTAACATCAGGAACAAGATCAGAGTGAGTAGGATGAATTTCTGTTCCTCTTTTCCTCTGGAAAGCTGAAAATGTTTTCCTCCAGCTGAATGTAAAAGATGCAATATAGAAGCTTCAGAAGAAGTTACTTTTTCCCAGTAAAGGGACTCACTCAAGTTAGATTCTTAGTGCCCAGGCTTTTCTTAGTAGGAATCTCAGTTAGAAAGCCACTGAGTAGACAGTTTAAGGACCTTAATGTTTTAGCCAACCTGCAGAGTTTACGTGCATCTAACTATTCATTCACTACTGATTAAACACAAATTACATACTACCATAAAAAGGTTGATCCTCTCTTTCAATTTGGTGTGCATTTTAAACTCTCTTTCAATTTTTTGTGCCCTGTAAGAGATCCTGAAAGATGGTGATACAGCTCAGTGGAAAAAAATAATATTCATGCTGTATAACTCACAACATATACTTTCAATCAGGCAGTAGAGAGGCTTTTGAAGGCAATACCCAAGAGTTTTGGGGTACCCAGTAAGGGTAGCTTCAGCATCTACAAGAGCTTCAAGAAGTCCATGCAATCAGCAGAGTAAGAGGAGGGAGTTCAAAATAGGGATATCAATGCTCTTTCTTTTCTACTGAATATAACCTCTACCATGCAGTTCCACTTATAGATGATAAAGTAGCCTGACATTTCAGGCACTGATTTTAGATTGTTGATTCACCCATATGTGTAGAAATGGTGGAGAGAGAAAACTACCTATCCACACTCGGTGACACCAGAAATTTCTGTGTGATGTACCATTCACATTTTCTTGAAAACAACAGGTTCCTGGAAAAGGGCTTTTCCCCACCTGAGGGCATTTTTGAGTTAATTTCAGGAAAAGTTTTCAAGAATACAATTGAATGTGTAGGAAGGCTGTGCTGTATTCTTCTTAGGAGACATTGTGAGGAGGTAGAGGGTAACCTTAGAACTTTGTTTCTCCTCTTATCTCTTTTTCCTACATCAGCCAGCACCTAATTCTACATGAATAGCATAGATTGTAGGGAAGGATGGAGCAAATACACAGCAAATCTTGACTCAACAATATATCAAACTTTATGTGTTCCTTCTGTTCCGTGGCTTCATCTGTGTTGAGCTTCCTCTGACCAAAGAAAGGGAACAAGTGAAAGGCTCCACAAGAGACTGAGGTATCAGCTTGATTACCCTGGTATGCTGCTGGAAGATCAAGCAAACCCTGCTGTAAACATTCTCTTTGGGCAGGGAACAAGCTCTTCAAAATTGGTTGTAAAATGCCTAGCACAGATTGGCTGTTGAGATATAAAAAAGTGCAGCAGGAGCTGCAGAATTTCCAGTATAAATATACAATGAGGAGACAGTACAGAAGTATAGTGCAGTCCAACAATCTTTCTTTAGTGCCAAAGTGTGGTCTGCTGAGAAATACAAAGCTCCAATGGTATGAAATGTTCTCTGTGGGTGGTAAACCATCCCCATGTGGCACTCCACTGGTATATTCTGCAGAAGTAGCCTCTAATTCCCACAAGACATCTTTGAGTCACCTTCTGAGACTCTGCAGTAGCATAATTATGTCTGAGCAAGAATGACCATCCTACCTTGTTTTCTTCTCTTTTGCTTATGTGCACTTTGAGTCTTTACAGAAAACATAAATCATAGATGAAACTCTTAGGTTTCCCTAAACAGAAGTGTAGTAAGAATCGTGTTGTTAATATTTAATCTGTGCAAAATCAGGTTCAAAACATTTCTGCTTTTCTTTCAAAGTGCCTAGAAGACCATCCTGTGTATGCCAGAAAAGCATTTGAGGCAGCCAATGTGGTATTTTGTTTTGGTGCTTTCTGGTAATGCATAGAAACATGGAAAACATTATTATTGAAAAATGTTGATGAGACGTGGTCTTGAGGAGACCTCAGTGGAGATTAGTTGTAATAACAAAGATGATTTTAAGCAGGTGAAGTTCCTTCATTTCCTCTAAACAGAGTATGTGAAGCTGATATGATCTATGCCCTTCCCATCCCTGGACTTTATATTTATCACTACCACAGCTATCAGTGACGAGACCAAGGACTGTTCTGGGTAGTTCTTGGAAGAGAATTTTAGGCAGCAGCTGGGGCACCCCAGCTGTGTGAGGCCCTGTTTGGAGCCATGGACTCTGCTTGCAGTATAACTTAATTGTCACACTCTCCTTGTCTTCTGTTTAAAGATGGCCTGTAGGTGGGTCACCAAGTGGCAGAGAGCCATGGAAGAACAGTTAGGCTGCTGGGCAGCACTGAGAACTAATTGTTTGGATTTCCAGCTTAGTATGTGAGACTCGACAGAGCTGAGTAAACTTAACCAGCAGCCCTGGAAAGCAAAGATCATTTATCTCCCTAGGTTTGACCACAGGACTGCCATCTCTGGCCCTACACCATGGCTGCTCTTGGGGTTTCCCCAGGGGGTAGAGGTGGCCATGCACACAGACCTGTGCACCCCTTCCAGAGCTGCCATCAGGGACTCCAGTGTCCTTTTGATTGTTTTGCTTGGCTGTTTCCTTTCAGATGTGTCTTCTTGGTGGGTCGGTTTGCTTTTAAGCAGGAGGAGATCACAGTGGAGCTTTATTGTAGCTTTAGCAAGAGAAGAAATGATGAAACGATGAGGACCAACAGAAGGCTGATGGACAGAGCCAGCTATGATAACCTGGTTCAGTCAAAGCTGGTGCCACGCAGGGGTTGGACTGAGGTAGAAGAGGGAGTGGAATGACAGAGCTGCTGTGATGGAACAGCTTGAGCCAGTGACTGTCCCTTGGCTTGTTTTTGGATGATTGTTCTTGCATAGTTTGAAATCTCAGTGACAGGACAGATGATGGTGCTCCCCCCGCTGCCATTGTCTAGAGGATATAGAATGAGTCAGTGTAGGTGCAGCTGCCTGCAGTAGGGCTGTCTCCTGGGTTTCTGCACCATCTGGGGTAACTACACCAAGGGTCTGGGAAGAGTGACTGGTGCTCAGGTTTGCACTGGTGAGGGAAGCAGAGTTCACAGTGCTGTGTTACCTGGTGCCACGGCCCAGTCCCAGTCACACCATCCTGTGAACTGGTGTGTCATGGAAGAGGATACCTAGGACATCTCTGGGACTCCCTTCTTAATGTGGGTACCTTTCTGAGTGGGGAATATTTACTTAGCACAAATTTCTTCTGTTCTGGTAGCAATTGTTCATGTCAGAATAGCAAATGAAGCTACCTGGTGGCTGTTGTAGCTGCAGCCTGATAATGTGATATTCCCCTCTGGCCCTAAGATGTGTTTGGCAGTGGCACGAAAAGCAAAGCTGCCACCTTTACTTCTCCTCTCAAGTCCCCTCAAAACCATGTCATAATTTTCAACAGGGAGGCCAAGATGAACTCACCTGTCTGCAGATCTTGACCTTTCTTGTGCCTTAGTTCCTGATTTTGCTTGTTCCTGATTTAGACAGTGTTGCAGTGTTGAAAAAAGCTGGAGAGGCTTGCCAAGTTACTTACTGTGAGACTGAGGCAAAAGCCTCTTTTCCCCCAGTTGGTGGCCAAGTTTTCATCTCTGGACGTAAGCCTGGTGGGGATGGACATCAATCTGGAGGAAGATGAGACCAGCACTTCACAAGAGATTGCAAAGATTATTCAATTAGGATTAGCCTGGTAATCCAGGAATGTTTTTTTGTTTTTGGTTTTGGCTTTTTTTTAAATTAACCCACAGCCAAATGCTTTATTCTATTCAATACATTTGAAAAACAAAAACAAACAAACAAACAGCAACCAAACACCTCCTCTCCCTCAACTTTGTTGTTTTGGTTTTTCTAATCTTTTGATAAATATTTTACATTTTTTAAAGAAAGGTGATATAAAATCCAAATTTGTGTTCTTCATGTTTTAAAATGCAATTGTCCTCGATTGTCTTTGGGAGCAAGGGATGCACGTGAAGGTAAATAAAAATGGAATGAAAGTATAATTATGTTCTGTTAATATTTTTAAACACTACTGAATTGAGGAGGATATAAGTGTGGCAGAGAATTTTAGTAACTGGGCAAAGCTGACAGCTTTCCTGCTGCAGTCACTCTCCAAAATGAGAAATGGGCTACTCACATTATATAACCATTACTAGTAACTGTTCAGTTGCCTCTTTTGAAATTTCATCAGCACAACACCCAGGTACTTTTGAGTCTAGTGCTTCCTTATGGTGGCTGTTGGTTTAAGAGTGAAGTGGCATTATAAAACATAAAATAGTATGCTGGTGACAAAATTAAGAAGATTACCAGGTGTTTCTATGATTTGCTTTGTTGGCAAACAATAACAATAATGAGATTCAGTAATGGTGACAATCTCATTTTCTGTCTTATTTCCCCCATTTGATTACTTTCTGACATGCACAAATGAACTTCTCTATCTTCATGCTGTCTCTAAGGCTACCAGGCTTCTGAGCACCCCTTAGAGCAGAGGTTCATCAATCCTGCTTTCATAAATCTTCTGGGCTTCACAGAAGCTTTATGGCCCTTGCACTTGCTGTTTTCTTTAGGCATAGAGGGATATTTGGGCAACCCCTTTTACCAGGTGGCAAAATACCCATGCTTTTGAGATGGCAAGAGTTACTGAGGGAATCTGCAGGGACATATGAACAGGAAGTCAGCAAATTTAACAGTCATTTAGCTGTCACATGTTACTGAAGGAGCAAAACTGGACCATGCATGGTGTAGGTGGAGCTGCTTCAGCATCTCAACATGCCCAATAGTGTGGTCTGCTAGTGTGTCATTGAGCTTTTCAAGGTAAGGTCCTGGCAGGTACCTGTGATTTGAGAACTACCATATGAAATAAATGCTTTCTTCCTTATGATGTATGGCAGAAAATTTGGACAAAGTTTTGAGGGGAGTTTTTAGTAGGAATGGTGAGAAGGGCAAAGAGGGTAGCAAAAATAAGCTTGCACATCACAAAGAGTGAGTGATATTAGGAATACTGTAGCTAAAAGGAGAGATTGCTCTTTCTTTAGCTAAGTGCTTTACTCCATAGGAATTATAGACAGAGTTTCTGTTTATACTGAATACTATAATATTTATTATTACTGATAAATATTGGTACCTTTGCTGCCACATTAAAAAAAGTCTTCTCAACATTACCAGTGACAAAATATAGATAGAAGTACAAAACAAAAAACCGAAGATATAAAAAAATGCTCAAAGTTTAACTTTTGCTATAACAGGAAAGACAAATGGCAATAGTTGTTTGGTAGCTCAGACAACTGTCAATAGTTTTTTTTTAGCAGAAGATATTTTATAAAGCCATTCTTTGCTTTGAACAGATAGAGCAGCAAAAATAAATGTGACTTCTTAAAGACTTTGAATGAAACTTTTATTACATAGTTTCACAGCTCTAACTCTCTTTTCTTATATTTTCAGATTTTAGAAATTCTAATATTCTGCATTCTCCTCTATTTTTACAAAAGAAAGGCTGTGAAACACATCATGGTTTTGCTAATGATGGTAGCTCTACTGGGTAAGAACTTATTACTCACTTTTATGTTCCTGTCTGTTACTCGATAATTCCTTGTCACTCCATCTCTCCAGACAGTTTAGCTTAGAGCCATTTCAAAGCTGTGTGCTGAAGAAGAATCATTGAGACATTTCACATGATTTTTACTGGGGTCTCTTTTTGAAGAGAAAAGCTGATTATTAAACATAGTTTCTATGCTTATTGCTGGGACTATTTCTTTTTACAGATACCCTCAAATATGCTATGTGCAGGGGTGTTCTGAAACTTGCTTTAAATAACACTTTAGGTTTAGATCCTGGGAAAGTGGACTATTCAAAACTTAGTTTTGGAGAGCAGGCTGTGAAAACCACAGCCTAAAACAGAGTGGCTGAAGACCTTGTAAGCACTCTGTAAACAAGGGCAGTGATATGCTGTGACTGTACAACAATTTCTAATTACCTATGACTATTGGCATATGCAACATTTCATATTTTACCGCCTTTCCTGAAGAAGAACAAGAACTCAGTGGGCCAATGAAGTTTGTTTTCTGTCATTGTCACTACAATCAATAACCAGGGAAATATGGGAGATCATTTTGTCAGCATCTTTCAATAAAGTTAAACTTTAATCAGTTTGGAGAAATGTCAGGAGTTAATCTCTAAAGCTTCTATGCTTGCAGGGTTATGTCAAGAATTTTCATCACCCTGTGTGACAAATTCTCCTGTCCTTGTCTTGCCATTTGTCCATGAAACCCTCACGGGACCCAAGTCTTTGGTTTAAGTGAAAGGTGCCATTGAAGCCAAAGGTTATTTTTCCTCTGAGTTCAGTGGGTGCATGTATCAGTCTGCAAAGACTTACATTTCTAATGGATATGACCATGAGGGTTTTGATAAAAAATAATTTCACTAAAGTTTGTCAGATACAAAATTTGGATTTAACTGAATATAAAAACCCTCACAGATTTATTAACTCCCTTCCTTCAGATCCCTGAGTGGTTTCTTACTCAGCTGAAAAACTCAGACTCTCAGAACAACGTTTTGGGGACAGTCTTCCTGTGTAGGTTTCCCAGCCCTAGGAACATTAGGATCTGTAGCTCTGCAGAAGCACTGAGGGATGCTCCCTGCATGAGGCAGAGATGGAAGAGCCCCCAGAGCCTTAGGTCTCACTGCTCTTGGTTTGGAGGAGGAAAGTGTGAGTGTGGCTATCCCCCAGCTCCTAGCACAGAGCCTGGAGCTTTGGCAAAGCTCACCTGAGCTGCTCACCAGCTTCCAACACGGCCACGAGGAGTGTGAAGCACTGTGCGCTCCAGAGCAAAGGTCCAGCCTCCTTCTGCACAGCTGGAAGCACGAAGATTTCCAGAAGTGTTCCTACCCATCACTGCTGCAGTTCTGGGCAGGCCCACCATGAGGCTGCCCCGAGCAAGCCCTGGGCAGTTTGTCTGTACTGCCCTGCTGACTCTGCCTCGTGTCCTGCCACCCTGGTGCTGCCCCGTGAACGGGACATGCGGAGCTGCTGCATGGCACCAGGGCTGCAAACCCGTGCCCTGGCAGGCACTAACTGCAGTCCCGTGGTCTGGCTGCAATCAACCAAAAATACATTTTCAGCTGGTGGCTGCTGAAGTTTTTGTGAGCTTATGCAACCTGAGGAAAAATGGGTCATTATTTCTGCTCTGTTAAAAAAGGCACAAACAAACAAATCCTGGTTCATGGGACCTTCTGAAATACTGACGTTTCCCTTGAGCGTGAAACTCAGAACTGCATCTGACTCTGGTTCCTGCAGCTGTCCTGGAGCCTGGCAGTCCCCACAAATCTACACTTAGAGCACTCTGGTTAGTCTCTGACCTTTCTGCTGAGTAAAGTGATGGAGGGGCTGAAAACTTGTCCATTACTTTGCTCCCAGCTGTGTGACACAGGCACTGCCCTTGCAAGGCCCTGCCTGCTGAAGGGGTGGGATGCTCATGGAAGGTGACACAGTCCTGGTGTTCATTCAGATGTAAATTAAATGTAGAAAGGTGTCTTTACAAAGAGGGCAGCCTTGTGTTTCACTGGATATGCAAGCTACTTTCACCATCAAGAAAATACAGAAGTGATCACAAAATCTGATAAAGTTTTGCTTAGTACAACTCTGCAAATTAATTTGGTGAGAATCATCTTACCTCATGTATATACTCAGTTATCATAAGTTTGGGGGAAACATTTCAGATTATAGTGGGATTTCAGAGGTTTCTTCCCTAACAGCTGGAAAGTGACATCATTTGTCACACTAGCTTTGAGGGGAGCTCATTCTGACAGAGGAAAAAACTCCTAGGTTTGCAACTTGTTTTGGAGTTACTTTATGAAGTGAAAAAGATAATTTCACTTCTCAAAGAATATCAACCAACCAACCAAGCAACCAAGCTCCCTGGTGCTTTCATTTCTGTCTTATTAAAATTTTAAGGTGTGGAAACTGTCCTTTGATCAGAAAAAAAATTTAGCAATCTTTACCCTTAGCATGACAGTTCAAAATACTCATTTTTACCCTTAAGTGTTCTTTTAAAATAATAACTTCCCCATGTTAGAGTGCAAATCTCAGTTTTATGTGGATGTCTTGTTGGGGCTTGAGTGTATTTTTGACTTTGTATCATAGCATTTGCACCAATGCAGGCCAGTGATGGACCTCTGCTCAGTTTTACAGCTGTGTTTGTTAAAGCACTTCACCTGTTTCCATTATGGAGAAAGAAGTGAAGTGCTGGGTGGAAAGGTTGTCATGAAAACAGTGAATTTCATGGTGATGAACAGGATCATCACAGGATGTATGCAGCTCTTAAACTCCCCCTGAACTTTTGGGCTTTCTATAAGAAAAATGCTTGCAATCAAACCCACAGACCTGCATTCATTCTTCTCCCCCTCCTTTTCTCCCAACCTTTGGCCTGAACCTTTTGCACAGTGCAGGTCTCCTTGCCAATCTGAGTGTTACAGGAGGATGAATCAGACCACTGAAATCCAACACTCCTCAGCTCTGCACGAGGGTGGAACTGGATCTCAGCTGGGGGATGGTGCTCCTGACAATTAATTACCTTTCTTCAAAGGTCATCTCTGCAGCCTGACTCTTGAAATTTTTAGGGTTTTTTGAATTTGTTACATTTTATTTGCAGTAATCACAGACTTCTTGGGTTAGCTTCCACAAACCAAGAGCTCCAAAAGGAAATCTAAAGTAACTCTTTGATAAACTCTCAGCCTGTTTTCTAAAATATTTGTCTTGCAAAACCTCTCTGAACTGGTGACGTATTAAAACCATTGCCTGGTGTCTGAAATTTGTTTGTGGTGATGCAATGATAGTGATTAAATGGATTGACAACACACTACTGAAATACTCTTTCTGTGGGATAAATGCAGTAAATGGTCTCAAGAGCCTGGCCCTTGAAATGAAGTGCAGACCCCTGTGTTGTTTGTCTGCTCTTCATATATATAATGCATGGGGAGAGTTAGGTGCTTTGGGATGTGATCCCAGAAGTCAACTTTGTCCAGCTCCTGTTTTCAGGTCCTGTTTTGTCCAACTCCTGCAGAAGAGAAGTCCTGAGGATGACGAGTTATTTGAGGTGACACATGCAGGCTGCTACAAAGAGGCATCCTATCTGCTTTGAATAGACAACCTGACCTCTCAGAGGTCTCCTGAATGCTGTAACATGGGCTCCAAATTAGCTAAGGAAAGTGTGTGTGGAAGATGTGGAGGCTGTTGTACCACCTTCAGCTGGGAGTCCAGTGTGCTAAAAAGACTGAAAGGTAAAACACACAGCATACTTGGATCTAAGGCCACTGAGCTTAGACAGTAGCTTAGCAAGCATTTATAAAATCATACACTTGCTTTAGGTACCCTGCTAATCTCTTCCTTTCCCTTTCAGCATCACTGACTGTCATTGCTGTTAAGGCTGTGTCCAGCATGATAGCATTTTCTGTGAAGGGGAAAATGCAGCTAACTTACTCCATTTTCTATATCATGAGTGTTTTAATGGCAACTTCTTGTGCTTTCCAAATCAAGTAAGTGAGAATCTACTTACCTACTAACCTTCATACATGTTTTATCCGACAGTTTTATTTGGTACTGATAATGATTCCAGATACAAGTTGCATTTTAAGGCAACAAATTCTGGCAGAGCCTTGACAGATGCATAAATTGCCTCCAGCTGCTTGTATTGTTTATTTAAAGTTTATTTCTTAGTTTATAATTGATTTTTATGGACACCACCTCCTCTCATTATCACCTTCAACAAGGTCTTCCCAAATGTACTTGCCTAGTTTTGGCACAGGTCTTAACACACTAAGTGAAATTTATGCTTATGTAGTAGTTTGGGGGTTACTTTTAGAAATCTTTATTGCTGAAGAATCAAATGGCCATGATTATCCTCATTATTCATGTCCATTTCCCCCAGCTCGAGGCCCCAGTCAGACTGAAGAAGAGAGTTTATCCCAACTTTCTCCCTGCCTCTGTTAAGTCTGCATGTTGCACTTTGCTAGCCTGTATGACTGGACCTTTCAAGTTTCCCCTGCAGGCCTCTGGGCTGTGAAGTGATTGGTTTATGCTGCCTTTGCAGATTGCTGGGGGTGGCAGCATGGTAAAATATGTCTTGCAGCTGAACAGAGTCTGTTCCCTTTCTGCCTGTCCCTCTGCTTCTGGTGCTGATAGCAGCCTTCAGTAATCTCATCTAGACTGCTCCAGTGTGAGCCTGAGTAGTTACTTGCATGATTATTTTCCGGTAGAAAAGCCAACCCAGCTTTTTCATGGCAGAACATACCATTCCCATGTGGAATCAGAAAGTCCATGCATTATTATGCACTGACTCTCCATGGCTGACTCAGGAACTCCCCTGTAACAGATTATAAAGTGATTTACATCCAGCTTGTCTTCGCTGGGAGAACAGCTCCGGGCATTTACAATAGGAAATAAGAGCTTGGTAAATAAGAAGCTGCTGAATTAACCCCTCCATCTTGTAATTTTTTTCTTTCTTTCTTTTGCTGGCCAAAATTAAAGCAGAAGTGAAACGTGCCCATTTCATTCCCTGGGCTCAGTGTCCCTTTCTCTCTACTTTTTTGGATGCATTTTCTAACAAGGACAGTGCTGTCAGTCTAAATTTTTCATTTCATTTGTTTTCTCTCTTATTTTATTTGACTGTCATTCATTAGCTGAGAACAGCCTGTGCTGCAACAATCTCCTGGATCCAACACTGGGCTTTGCTATCACTGTTTTAGTCCCTGTGACCAAGTTTGTTGCAAATGGGAGAAAATAATGAGGTGTTTTCAATGACTTCAAAATCCTGACTATCCTGTGGATATGTAGGATTTCTTTATTTTTAAAGCACCATGGAGACTGTTCAACAGTTGCTAAAATAACCAGGCAATTATTTTAATGGCTAAAACAGATCCAAGCTTGGATTTTTACTGTGCACATATATTGCTCCAGTGAAATGTTCAAGTGTGGTTCTTTTTACAGGCTTGAATATACTCTGCAGACTCCTGATTTTTCTCTCTGAAATGACCATTCACATAACAGAATATCTACAGGTGCATCCACAATGTCAGCTCATGATTCATCACTTTATGGGTGAATGTTGATAGCTGTGGTCTCTGTTCAAGTGGGTTAATTGCTTTGCCTTTTTGCAGATTGTGCAGGCTGCTCCACAGCCAGTGTCTCAGTCCTGCAGGTCTGTGTGCAATGGATGCTCCTGTGGTCCTGCACACTCATGGTTCTGGTGAGAGCTCATGTTGCCTTTCTGAAGAGCAGGGCAGAGAGTTTCCAGCCCAAGGAGCACAAGCTTGAAGCCACCTTCCTGGACTTTCCCCACAGGACAGAGTGTTTCTGGGGTGTGATTGTATGGATAAACATACAAATAGGTGTTTCAGCCAAGCTGGATCGAGCAGTAGCAGCAATGTGGACCTCAGCAAAGTGGAACAGCTCCTACGAGAACTCACATGTTCATGTCCATGATGCCAATATACCCTTACACAACCTGTTTGAATTAGAGCAACTTGTCCCTGGCTGCTTGCAGGCAGCACTGCTTCCAAGAACCAGTGCAGATCACAAGCAATAATACCCTAGCATTCCTCCCTTATCTGTGGCAGACAAAAGTCTTCCAGCAATGCTTCAAAAATATGTCCATTGAAAGCCTATGGCCAGAAGAATCCATGCCAACCTTCTTGCTTTCTCCTATTCACTTGTACTCTGCAGAGTCAAAACCAGAAAGTAAATTCAATATGTGTATGCTGTCCAGGGCTGCTTGCTATTGTGGTAAGAAATGGTCACACTTATTGTTAAACTGAAAAGAAGTTGCTTAACCTGACTTAAAGTGCAAGGAACTTCCTGTAGGCATGAGATACAATAATCTCTTATCTTTCAGGTTCTTGAATCAAGCAATGCATCTGTATGAAGCAACAGCAGTTGTCCCCATTAATTTTGTGTTCTTCACCACCAGTGCCATCATTTCAGGTTTGTTTCTGACCTTCTTCCTCTACAGAAGGATTTTTTAAACACCAGATTTTCAGGAACAGGAACCCTGTGAATAGGAACACAAACCAGTCATATTTGTCTTCACAGAAATAAGTTTTTCTTAAGTCATAGGTGTTTAAGTTCTGAAAAAATATTAAGTTCACAACTTCTGAAACAAAATAAATGTTGGGGTGTTAGAACTACATAATCTTTAAGGTTCATCCCAACCCAAATCATTATTTAATTCTATAAAAATAATCAAATTCTAACCTTTCCAAAATAGATATGATTTACTGTACCTTGCTAGCTTGCTAGAAGTACCTGCATTTATCCTAGCCTCATATTGACGTCCAGTAAATGCATTTACCATGTGCACACCAGTCTCTCCCTATACGAACTGGTAGAGTAATTTTAACAGCCTGGCAAACTACTCAAATGACAACCAGCTGTGCTTCATAGTAGTTAGCGTATATTCCATTTCAGAAGGTGGAATTCTGGGTTAAGTGAAGGAAATAAAATGACTACAAAAACTTTTTAAGCATTTAACATTTTATTCTGGGGGAGAACTTTGAACTCGGCATTGTTAAAGAGGGACTGCAAATCTTGGAAATGGTGTGCAGCGTAAGAACATGAGCTGGGAGGACGACTAAGATGCTGTATCAGCAATGAGCCAAAATGATCATGTTGTTAGAACATTTATGACTCATTTTAACACACGCTGGGGGCTTTCCTGTCATTGCTGTGCAGGAGTTTCTCATGCAGAGCTGCCATTAATGAGAAGGGGAGTTAGCTTCACGCACAGATTGCCTCGACACCTGTGTTAGAAGAGACCTACACTTTGTGACTGAGAGGAAACTTGTGCCAAAAGGGGGTTGTGTTCCTGTGACCATATGGGGAATTTGGCCTGGTGCCTCCTTAAAAGATCAAGTACCTATTCAGGAACGGCTTAATAGCTTTGAGAGTGGATACACATGCATTTGCACCAGGTTAGTTAAACCTAGTGTAGGGCTTAGAAGAAGAATCTCTGCTGAATCTTGCTGGGGTGCTCGTAGAAGTACCTCGTGTCATGATTCCCCCATCCCTACATACAGCCTTTCAAGACACAGTCACACTTCAGCTGGGTCCCACTCTGGCGTTTCTAAGCAGAGCTATGCTCATCAGTGGTTTAAAGCTAATATACTTGGCTGTTAATAGGGGCAGCTGAGATCCAGATACACATCTGGTTCTGTCACCTCCACTACAGAGGTGCTAATTCCTGGAAGAGGGGTGACCAGAAAGAGCCAATGATCCCTTCAGCCAGAAAGATTTGGCAAACTTGGCCGCTGGAGCCCTTCACTTGGTGTAAACATCAGGGACACAGTTAGTTATTGAAAATCTGTTCCCAATTGGAGTTAAGATGTCCACACGGTCTGCTGGAGTAGCTTAACGAAGTCCATGAAGAACCTCTTAGCTGTGTTGGTATGTCTCTGCTTGTGAATAAGACCTCGAGTTTGACCTGCACAGAAATTGTTGCTGACAATACAAAAGATTCGTGCATCTGTGCAATTACTAACCCAGCACATGTTCCGACCTGATTGACTAAATCTTCTCCAGTCCTATGCGGTATCTTGACACAGCCTAGATTATGGAATATAGGACATAAAGTGAACACATCACAATGTGTATTAATACCTTATTTGGGATTTTTTTGCTCGATTTAAGCATGACACTTCTCCTGACCCTCCCAGCTGTAATTCATATCACCTGGAAGCCAGTCAAAATCTGCAATTCTTGTTTCTGTCACATTCCAGGGGTCATATTTTATCGGGAATTCCAAAGTGCAGCTTTACTGAGTGTGTTCATGTTTCTGTTCGGGTAAGTGTATCAGCCTAAAATCTGCACTAAGGTTTGTACTGAAACAGCATTGCCCTGTGGAATCTCTTCTTTTCTCAGTAAGAAGAAACCCGCCTTATTATTAAAGCGTTATGGAATAGCCATTATAGTAGGATAAAAAAAACATTAAAGGAAAGATTGATGTCTGTGCTTTGGGAGTTTGGAGGCCTGGTTTTGAATCCAAATATGTAAAAATGTGAGACACTTGTGAACTACTAATCTCATGATGGAATGAAAAACCAGCATCATGTGCTCCTCCAGCAGGAAGGAGAAGTCACTGCTCTCCACCAAATATCAGATTATAGGGGGTGCTTTTACAGCTGTGAGACATCTCCTGCAATGTTACCTTCCACTAGTGTGTCTGGCAGGTTTTTTCTGCCCCTCGGCATGGGCAGTTACATGAGCTGCTTGCCTACAAGGCAGTACTGTAGTGATTCTCCCCCATCTTTCTGTGTCAAGAAAGACACAGTGTGCCTGAGGAAAAATTCAGAGCATGCTAAGTAACTTTGTGAAGAATGGCCTAGGTGTTGTGAGAGCAGAAACCTTCTGCTGCCTATCATCACCACAACAACTTTTGGGAGAGGTGACAGTTACAAAAATGGGCACAAAATGTTTAAAAGGTGTCCTAGAACTGCTGGAGGTGTCTTGCCACAGTGCTGTCAAATAAATGGGGCTGATAGCTACGGACATCTTCATCTTCTGCAGTTGGGCTGGAGTAGGTGCACACAGCCACTGTCTTGTCTGACTGCTGGAAAAGGGACAAAAAATGGAGATGAGCAGCCATGTATTTGGCAGATATCAATGAGGGGTTGTGTGTCCAGCACACAGTGGATAGAAGATGTGTCCAGCCATAGCAGTTTTTCACTGCTCCTGGCTTACAGCCTGCCCCTGAGACACACAATCAAATGAGAAAAACAACGGAGATGTCAATTGTCTGCAGCTAGACTGAGTTGTTAATGAAATTGCACGTGTTAGAATGCTAGCTTGGATGCTCTGTGAAGATTTGCTCAGAGATTCAAATGTTGAGGTCTCACACTCACAGGCATCTGATTAGGTATATATTGCTGGAAGTGTAATTTTGGCTGTGGAGCCTTTGGAACTGATAATAAAGCTTCAGGAGGCAAAAACTAGACTGAAAGAAGCCCAAAATAAATTTACAGAGCTGCCAGGAAGAAGTTTTTCTTTATAAACTCAGCAACTTGGGTTTGGAAGTCCTCGAAAAAGAAACATGGAAAGAAATTCTCATCTCAGATGCAGTGAACTGTTTCTAATGATACTGTGCCACTGTTATTTTGCAGGTGTCTCCTGTCTTTCCTTGGTGTGATTATAATTGCAAGAAAAAAAAAAGAAGAGCATTTACAAGTTCCTTTTATTGACTGTGGACATATTCCTGGTAAGTAGGGCTTTTTTTCTGTCTCTGTTTAAATGAAGTATCAGATAATGGGATAACCTAGGAGAATTGAGTCACAAATGTGCTCTAGTCATATTTAATAAATATACTGTTCCCTTAATTTCTATTCCTGTTCCCAACAGATTTTTCAAAGAATTTTTCAGGGTTTTTCCAAGCTATTGTTACAACCAGTCAAATGAAAACAATGATTACTGGAGCAAAGAATGTTTAAATGATGGATTGGTGGGGAATTTGTTTTATTAAAATTCTTCACAGAGTTGTTGTTTTTTCCTTCTCTCACCACATTTCCTTAGGACAAAAATTGACAGGCAAAATACAACCAGATTCTCACTGTTCATGCTATGGCACGCTGAATAAGGAAGATGACCTGGTGAAAAGGCAAAGCTGAAAGAAGAAAGCACTTTACATGCCAATTAACAGGAGGAACACCACTGGAACAAGGATCAGTAGCACCTTTTATTGAGCATATTCAAGTATACATTGAACTCCTGTATGTTGATGAGTCATAGAATTATTTAATCCTGATTAATTTATGCCATGATTGTACCAAATGTGTTCTAAAGATAAAGGAAGCCTTAACAAAAACCAAATAACCATTAATGAAATGGAATACTATCCTAGTATCAATGCCTCTTGAGGTAATTTTTAGTTTTAATTGCTTTTAAATGCAATGAGCACAGAACAGGATTATAAAAATTCCCCTTTGGAACCCCTCAGATCTGTGTAAATGTTTAAAGACAAAGGTGAGAAATTAGAATTTTCGTAAGTGATTTCAAAGTATACTGCTATATATATATTCCCTTTTAAACCTTTTCCTTCCTTTTCAGGGAAGGGGTTCAAAGGGTCAAAACTGTAAGCATATATGCAGTAGACACAAATAGGCACACAAAAAGAATTTTGTATTGTTTGTAGAAGAACAATCCTGATTATCTCCTACCACCAGATTAATTCTCTTATCTTCCAAGGAAATCAGTACTTGTGTGAGGAGTGAGAAGAAAGTATTTGCCATAAGCACAGGCACGTGGGCACACGCACAGATTTGAGGTGCCCAGCCAAGGCAGGACGAGGGTACTATACTTGACATTTTACATCCTTCCAGAGGAGGCCTGTGCACTTGGCTGGACTGGGCTGGGCTCTACGATCTGTTAGCATGGTGTGGTCTGAGTTTTAGCTTCTGTTTTCAGCAAAAGAAGGTTTTAGTGAAAAAAATGCATAGTTCTTCAGAGGAAATGGGTTAGCCAGGGTCCCTCTCTTGGTATGTCTTGGAAAAATACCTCTAAAACAGTAGGGCAACTCCTGTTACCGCTGGTAATTCTGCATGAGGAAAGGCTGTACAAAACAGGACCCCAAAGAGTCACGGTAATTGTACAATTTCCCCTTAATTAAATGGTTGTGTCTCCACACTGATTTGAAGAGCCAGCAGTGATGATGCTGGAACAATGCAGGAACAATGACAGTACAGGCTTTGTGTTCAGATTTGGGACGTCTTCGTGTCTCTCCGTCCCAGTGTCCCATCAAAAAAGCTTTTCCTAGGCATTCATCATGGATGCACTTATCCCTGCGTGGTGGTATTGATCCACCTCAGGCAGCACAGTGGGGGTTGGTCACATCCTCTGCATAAACAAATGAAAGTGCTCTTGAAAAATGCTCATGTCTTGTTTCAGGATTGAATTAATCTGCAGCAATGTGTAGGGGCAGTAATGGGTAGGGGCCACAGGCTGTGTGTATTTTGTTTCGGGTCTATTTTTTTTTCTCAAATAGTTGTTTGTTTGATTTTAAGATAGGTGCAGCTGAAGATCCATAAGACAGTTTCATTTCAAGTGCTGCAAAGCACACAAGGAGCTGCAGTATTTCATGTGCAGCAATGTCCCAGGAACTATGGCATCTGGGGACTTGTGAAGCTGTTTTTCAATATGGGTCTTTTCCAGCTGACACAGGACAAGACTCTGTGTCTGCACTTTGCTTGTACCAACTGCTTGGCTTGGCCTTCCTTTCCTGCCTAACATCTTGAGTTCAAGTTTCTAAAGATTAAAATAAAAAAGAAACACATGACTTTTACAGGCTCTCTCCAGAGAGTAAGGACATGCCTGTCTTTCTTTTGCAAGTCAAAGTTAAGCTGCTTTCTAAGTCTCAAGTGAGAGTTTGTGCTAAAGATGGAAATAAGAGGCCTACAAGTTTTCATTCTGTGACCTGGGAAACGAATGGGTGAAAGGATTTGGTATTGTTGCTTTTTTTAAATGATTGGCCTTGGGCATCTTTCTGAAATATGTTTCCATGGCTCAGGAGGGCTGCAGGAGGTAATAAAGGTTACCAGGTGTGGGATTTTCTTTTTAAAGCAATAAATCAAATGTAAAAATCTGTGGCAAAAGTTATTTATTTTAAATTACTGTATTTCTTCTTGAAATTTTTTTTCTTCCTATAGGTTTATTAAAAAATTATAAGGGTTAAAATGTTCTATTTTAACTCTAGTGTATTTCAAAATAATTTTCTACCAAAACACTGGTAGAAATAATGTGCAATTAAAAGTTGTGATTTGACATGATCTTTGAGATGTTAATATATTCCAACTAATTAATGTATTACAGGATTGGAAAAACTCAGTTATGAGAATTCATTACTGCTCTGCCAAGAAACAGACATGACTTGTTTCAAGAATCAGTTTCTAATCAATGTTATTTTCAGATTCTGCTTGCCATACTTAGGCTGCAAACACCACAGACAAACGCCTGCTAAATGAAAAGCCTTTGCCCTGGAATAAAAAAACATCTCTGGACCCCTTCTCCTTAATAACGAGTTATTTTCTCGCAGTGGTTTTCCTGACATCAAGAATGTGAGCTAAGCTGCAAAACTTGTGCCTGCAGACTGAATTTTCCTGAACAGATCCTCCATGGGATCTGCAGAAATCAAACCAGGAGAAGGTGTGGTAGGCAGGCTGTGTCTCACGTGGTCCCTCAGGCTCCAGGTTGGGATTTTTGACAGACCAGGACCAGCAGGACTCATTTAGCACTTGTTCCACTGCTGGTCACGCTGCAGCAAGAGATGAAGTATTAACTGGCCAGGGGCCTGGAAATGGGAGCTCTGGAGTGGAGCAAGACTGTTTAATTTTTGCCATAAAGTGTCAGGATTTACCAACAGTTTCGGCTGGCAAAAAATAAACAAAGTTTGGACTGGATTCGTCTGTTTGCCCCTGGGAGGGGTCTGGTGCTCCCCTGGCAGGCTGAATGCCTGCTACTCACTCCAGCCCAGCTTTTGGCAGACTCACATTCTGCATGTAAGGGCACTGGTCACCTAAAACCAAAGGAAAGAGGCCAAATTTTATAAGGGTTTGAGTTTCTGTGCTTTGAAGCTGTGGTTTCATGCACCTGGCAAGCTGCTTGAACGGATCAGCACTGCCAAAAGGCTCATCCTCTTTTTCCCAGCTGCGAGGTCCTGTGGCTTCCTGTGGCCAGTTCAGCTCACCCATCCTGCAGAAAGCATCTGCATCCTTCTCCTTGCTGGGGTGGCTCTCTGAACTGACCCAACCAGACTGACTGGAAAGTATGATGGGACAGATGTGGAAAGGGGGAGAGGGAGTGAGACCCCTCTTGCTTTGGGGGAACTGTAGTATTATTTCTCTCCTTCTGAGGAGATTCTTGGTAGAGCAAGCATTCTGCTAAGATCACTCTTCTTATATCACCATCCCCCAAAAGCAGCTGTGAGCTTCCTGAAACTCTTTTAAGTGCCAGACTCACTGGCTTGTGTTTACAGAGTGATGAGTGGCCCCAGGTGGGACTGGGATAGGCAGCTTGTGGCAACCAGAAGTGTCCCAAGGTCAGCTAAAAGCCTGGACACATGTCTGACTATAAATTACTCTAAGGGCTATTTTTATTTTTTTTTTATTTTCAGTGACTGTTTGCATTAAAGTGTATAAACAGTGCTGGAAGAATGGACTGGAAAGTCTTCTATACTCAAACTGTTCTCACCCATGCAATGTCTCCTTCCAGCCCTCTTTACACAGGGTCGATGGTTGCTTGCAGAGAGAAATTCTCCCTTTTATGACACTGGGGTGCAGATGATTAGACTGAGCTGCCTGTCAGTATGCCCTTTTGTTACTGTCCTCCGAGGCTTGACATTTTCCTTGTTCAAATTTGTTTGCTCATTCCTTCTGCAGAAATCAGCTGGATTGTGTTAGCAACTAGCTGAAAGGAGATAGAGGCTAAGTACCATAATTATTATTGGAGAGCCAAGCTGGAAGATTTACAATCCAAGGCCACTTCAGGAGCAAAGGATGGAGAAATGTTTAGTGCTCTCGATTCTCAGGAGTTTGAGAAATCCTGAGTTTGCAATGTTTTTGGGTTCTGGGATGGAGTCAGGGACATCAGTGAATAAATAGTGATTTCATATAATTTTGTTGTGGTTTTAGTTTGGGTTTTGGTTTTTTTAATTTATTTCCCATCAGCTTGGGAATGAAGGTTGACTATTCTCTGCCTAGAGAAGCAGGGAGGAAATACGACATTGCCTTGGCAGATGGGAGATGTTCCAACCTTTTGAAGCTGGGAAATTTGTAGAGGCACCTCCCACAGCACCTGGCTGATGTAACCCTTTAGTTATAACATAAAAGGAGGCAGCACTGGCAAATACATCACTACGTATTAAGTACTCCTGACCATGTAGCAAGGATCCTTGTCCCCTTGCCATGTGCTAAATCTATTCAGAGCACATGTAGCCAATCTGGCCCCTGAGGCTGCACATAAACATATTTTTGAGACATGCTAAATGGGATGTCTTGAGCATCATATCAGTGCCTATTGGGCATGTACTGTCTTTCATGCAAAGCTCCTGCTGGGTCTTCCCTATAGGGAAATGAGACAGGATTGCTCTGATAAGAAGATACAGTACTTCCAGAATATTCCCATGACCTGGGAAGTGTTTATAGAGAGTGCCCAACAAGGAAGTTGTGTAAACCTGCAGTCTTGGATTACATTCCTTTTATTTTCTGATTGCTACTAGAGTAAGCATGGACAGTTTTGGTATCCACAGAAGCAGAATTATTAGCGCCTCAAGAATCTCCAGGCTTAAGTAAAGGATTAGGTGGCTGCTGAGTAGGTTTTTTATTTAATCTAAATCCCAGTTTTGCAGTTAGGCCCCTAAAGCTTGGCCAAGACTTTCAAAGTGCATTTCATAGTACAAATCTCCATCAGTATTTTGGTTGCTAATGGACTCAGGCATCAGTCCCAGGGGAATCTGTCTGTTCACAAGGTAGCAATGAGAGGGACGTTGTTGGGCAGCAGACTCAGAATTGTATCGTGGTGGCAGGAAAGTCTTGCATGAACACAGAGAAATGACTCCAGGGGACCAGTAATGTACAGTGGTCTCCTGGGCTCCTTTTTAACAGTGTCAACAAGGCACTTGTTGACAGTTTTCAAACCAGAGCTACTGTAAAGGAATGATTAAACAGGTGGTGCTAACACTGACTGCTTTACATGAAGTCAATATATCACTCTAGTCCATGGCACTAATACCTTAAACATGAAAAGTGGCCTGTGGCCATTGATGAAGGAGCCAATTTCTGTACTTTGCTAAATCACTTTGGGAAAAATAGAAATGACTGATTTAAGCCTCCAGCACAAACATGCACTTGCCAGCTCTCCAGCTGAAGATTTCCACTCTTGGAATAGGCATTGCCTTGCCTAGATGAAATCTTTGGAGTCTGCTGCCAGGTCTTTTGCCAGAATTATTAAACTGCTTGAAATAACAGCACTGTCATTTGTCTTCCATTTGATAGCTTGTGGGCATAAATCCAGAGCAGCATGAGCACAAGATCAGGAGTTTTCTCTCCATTTGAAAAAAAATTTAAAGTTTTTCTTGAGTTTCAATAGCATGTGTACCAGGTGCAGAGCTTTATGCTGTCTAACGCTCTCCAATGCCCTCAGCCAAGAGTGAAGAGAATGCTTGCCTGGCACAGAGGCTGCCAATTAAGGAGCTCTTACCTGTTACTGAAGGTCATGGCTGGTAACCCATTGTACAGCAATAGAATACAACAACAAACTGCTGGACCTTCTCTTGATTTTTCAGGAACTGCTGTTCTGTGCTTTACAATGCAAAAGAGCTGAGGAATATAATTTACTATGACTAACCCATCGTGGTTTGTTTTTTCATGACAATATTTAACAGTTAACTAACAACATGTCCTGACAATACTGACTGGATTCTGGGCGCGTGGATGTGTGGCAGGACTTGATTCAGCACTGAGAATAACAAAGGTTGTTGATCTAAGAAGGCAGCTTTATATCATCTGGCCTGGCCTCCTTTACAGTTCAAGTCAGGCAACCTCCTCCAAGCACTTGTGTGAACCCTTTGACCCATCTACAGAAGAAGACAGCCCATCCTCTCCTACTACTCAAAGTAGAGGAACCATCAAGGCCATTAGTAATTTTTACTAGCAATGAGTCATTGTTTGCTTTTAAACTCTGCCTTATGTCTATTTTAACTTGTTTAGCTTGCAGCTATTTGCCTTTTGCCATTGGTTTAAAACACTTGGTAAGTCCCTCTAGCAAAATACGGTATGATGGATTTTTCACTAAGCTAGAGACAACCCTTCTGAGTCTCTCACCATCACCAGATATTTCTGTCAGCCCTCAAATTGTTTTCTGTGGTTGTTTTCTACTTTCTCTCCATTTTTCCAGTGTCTGCATTTGGCCAAACACAGAGTAAAAATCAGATTGTAGCAGCACTGAAGAAGTGGCACAGAACAGGATGAGACCCAGCATGCCGTGGTTGGATGCCTGGCTTCCCCACTTCCCACAGCTGCAGCCCTGCCACCTCTCCAGGGAGGTGCCTACACTTTGTTTTGACACCGTAATTTATCGTCGGCTGTTTTGCTCGCCCAGAGATGCAGCAGCCTCAGTTATTTTCACTGATTTGATTTCTGACTCACTGCTGAGTTTCGTGGTGGTCCAAAGAGTAGGTGCCCCTGCCCAGAGGTCTCCAGGAAGTCCAGCACAGCAGGAGACTTTGAAAGCCTCTGGTCCAGGGTCTGACACAGGTATGGTGGTACCTGGCAGTGGTAACAAGCAACATCACAGAGCTGCCCTTTCTTCAGCACCTGAGAGATTTGAGAGCTCAGCCCAGATTTGGGAGGAGGGTGACTAATTCAGTGACTGTTTGAGGTGTGGTAAGTAAATAGGCTCTGGGAGGAGTGCCTGGATGTGGGGAGACCCTGCCCAGGTCAGTTGGTCTCTTCTCAAGGATGGCGGTGGTGCACCAGAGAGAAAAGATGCTGATATTTGACAGATGCTAATATATGAGAGAAAGGTTTCTGCTCTTTCTGTCCCTCACTGCTACAGCCTCACAGTGAGCCTGTGTTCTGAAAGAAGCACTTTGGGCATCTTCCCTCCAAGAGGACAAAAGCATCTGGCAATGCTGACTGGGACATCCAAACCCAAAGAATAGTGGGATGTGCATACCAGCCCTGGCATCTTTGGATCATCATTCAGGTGATCAACCATTTATTTACTCAGGCTGTGGATCTCCCCACGCTGAGGTTCCCAAGGCATCCCACAGGGTCCAGCTCCTGGGTGGACCCTGTGCTTCAGGTCCTGCCTCTCTCTGAACAAGGAATGAGTGTCCCCCAGCCCTTTTGAGGATATAGGATCTGAAATACCTTTGCAGTGGAGGGAATATTGTGGTGCTTTTACAGCCCAGGGTGCTATGCTAAGCCACAGAACAGACACAGCTATTTTGCTGGCAGCTTTACACAGTGAATAGTTTGGATCCAGTGCTCTGAGGTGTTTGGGGTCGTTTTATTGGTAATTTCAAATGAACAGATCCCTAATGTCACCTCAATTAGCCTGAGATAATTTGTGGTAGAGTTCTTCATTTAAAAAAACAACATTTCTTTTAATAGTGAAGTCTTTGCAAGTAAAAGGCCCTGTCAGAGCACTTTAAAAGTGATTACAGTGACTCACATTTTTAATGGCTTTTTTTTTAATCTCAAAAATGGCTTTTTTCCAAATAAAATCCTACAAGGCCTCATATAACAAACAAGGGTTACTGCTCTTTTCCACACATAACATGAAAAATATCCTTGAGCAGAGGCAACTGCAGCCCATCTGCTGTAGCTTGGCCGGCGTGCGGCGCGGCTCCCTGGCCACTGCGCATGGCTCTGGGTAAAGCAAACCACCTGCTTCCTGCACGAGGTCCCGCAGCCTCCCCCGTGCTCCTCCTCCGAGGAGGAAACCCATCCAAACTGCTGATGGGGGATGACAACCTTGGCATTCCCTTTCGCTGCATTCGTTCTCATGCCATTTGTTGTTCACTCAAGTGCTCCGTGGACTTTCGTCTTCTTTTCCATCCAAACTAGAAAAAGGCAGCTTTTCCAGGGATAAATAGACTCTTACTTTCCTGTCTATTGCGCTCCCTTAATCTCCAGCTGCAGTCAGCAAAGTCTTCAGCTGGGAACACAAAAGGGCACCCATGAAAGGGCAGGGAAAGAAGAGAAGTCTTGGGGTAATTTTGCCAAGGAGCAATCTGAACATCAGCCCTTCCTCCCTGATTCAGGGTCTGGTGCTGCACATGTTTAATTGAGCTGAGCCTTTCAGGTTTCCCACTCATGTCAAACAAATACTCACTTTCATTCCAGAAGCATCCCTGACATGTGCTTCCCAGACACTTTTCCTAAACACTTATAGGGCAGACAAACTGTAATTTTGCAAAGAATGTGCTGAGTAAAAAATGGCATTTCCCCCAAGCTGCTTGCCATCATGCTGCAGAGCTCTGCCAGCACCATTAGACTGCACGTGCTGAGCATCCTCTCATGGCCATCACTGTCCATGAAGGGAAACCTCTGCTCAGCTCGATCACTGCTCAAAGCAGATGAGGGATGCATCACCCATCCACCAGCTACATGGGGAGGGTGCCCTGCAGCCCTGGGCCCAAGAGGTGGGCATGGCTTCAAAGGATGCAGCACTTTATAAAACAAATGGCTTTCTATGGCTGAAGTGAGGTCTGGGTACACACTGCTCCAGGTACCTCTTAGTGGTCAAAACATTAATGGGAAGTTTAAAAGTACAAGTTGAAATCCTTTCCTAGTCTGAACTGGAGACTATTAGCAGTGCCTTCAGGAACTGGAAGAACCAGACTATTGGGAAAAGAGGAATTCTGCTCAGCCTTGACCCTGCTGCAATGGTCTGGAGGGTGCTGTGGCAGCACTTCATACTGCCATCAGGACAAGATGCTTCGTTCCTTCTGTGTTAAAAAGAAATTAAATCCAGTGCTGTTGTTTTGCTAAGAAATAAATAGTTTTCACTACCTTCTTCACTGAAGTTAAACCATACTGTTAAATTCACTGAC
Source organism: Promerops cafer (assembly GCA_013398275.1). NCBI lineage: Eukaryota > Metazoa > Chordata > Aves > Passeriformes > Nectariniidae > Promerops > Promerops cafer. Next base: position 1,300,994 of record VZSE01006395.1, read on the forward strand.
TGTAAACAACCATTGGTGGCACTCTAAGGTAAAGTCCTCATATGAAAAGTTTCCTCTCAGATGGGAAATATTTGGCACTTTTATGATCAGCTCAAAATGTGATCTTACAGCAGAGAACAAAGCAGTGCTGCCAGCTGTGCCCAAGACCAGGACATTTTTCTTCTTGAAATATGTGTTATTGGAGAAAAAAATGTTCGCGGGTGTGTGTGGTTAACTGCACAGTTATGTGCCACTGATCAACATTTCATTTTACCCACCCTATCATGTGTTCATTAGAGTGCCAGGTTCCATGCCACTCAGTGCTCAGAGTGCACCTTATTATTTCTTTCTTAGAACTGAAGTTGTGCAGCATGCAGTAAATATCATTAAAACTCAGTAAAATTAGTTATTTATGATACATAAATAAGTTTTCTAATGCAAAATAATATAGCATTTTCAACATGTCATTAACCATTGGCCAAAACAAAATCATACCTTAAAAATGTATCATGTTTATCTGGCCAAAACTGAAGCCTATGTTAATTCATTTTTTATGCCAAATGGTGGCTTTAAACACACCAAGCCACTGGCAGAGTGAGGTGGCAGCTGGGCTGCATGAAACAGGGTAAAATGTGCAACATGCACTTCACTGAAGTACTGGTTAAGGTTATCTCAACATCAAACTACAAGAACAGAGTTCAAAAAAATTACAGGAGAGGTCCTAACTCTGTTTCAGGGAATGTTGGTGCTCACAGACTGCAGAAGCCACAGCAGATACCAGGGTCTCTGTGCTTTACTTGAGCTGTTCAATAGCTAATAACCAAACTGCTGGGGTTAGCTGGGGGGTTACTGGGAGCCATTCAGGCTCTTGCCTTGAGCCTGCAGTTACAAAATACTGTGTCCCAGTACAGGTAAGAGACTCTCCTGAATTCCTGGCTGCTCGTGGGTAGGGCAATCTTCTGGTTCCCTTTTCCAAAAAATTGAAATCAGATTAAGTAAGTATAGCTCTAAAACCTGGCCTCCTCCTTTCTGGAGCAACTACTCCTGTTGACTCTTCCCCATGCCCTCTATTTGCCTTTCACAGCAGGACTTTTGGGGTATTGCTGTGTCCCTGGTGATGAAAGAGGACCAGTCAGCAGTCAGGGCACCAGTTCGAGTCCTCTGCACACATTTGTGTTTGATGTCTTCTGCTTACAGTGCTGTCCTGAATCCTTCTGGGTCAGCCCAGAAGCCTTTTTGGGTGCTCCGAGGCATCTGGGTAGGGCCCATGGGTGTGTCTGCAGTACAAATAATTCACTTGGATAAAAGGCTGCTGTAGGAGCCAGAAGATAAGGGGCTAATCTGTATGTCTCAAACACTGATAGCCAGATAGTTATGGAGCCAACCAAGGATTGTTGGTAATAACCATGCCTGTGAGAAAGAACAGGATGTGTCTGGACAAGGGTGGCATACAGAGGAAGGGCAGCACTCTTCTGGGACAAATGTTCTTGTTCTGGCTCTTGGAAATAAGCACAGCACAGTAGAGTGCAAGCATGAGAATGATGTTGAGAAGTGGGCATGGACTGTCTACCAAAGGTTGATCCAGTAGAAGTGGCTCAACACCACATATGCCCCCCAAAGCACCCTGGCTCATTTCCAGAAAGGTTGGAAAGAAGAGACTGCTCACAATAACTAATTTGCATAAAGTGCAATAAATTTAGGTTCAGGGCGGGAAAAAATTGTCTACAAGAAGGCACCCCCAGGACCCTGGACAACCCATCAGCTGGACCAACTCTGGAGGCAGAACTGGTGATCCTTCCTTCCTTCCTTCCTTCCTTCCTTCCTTCCTTCCTTCCTTCCTTCCTTCCTTCCTTCCTTCCTTCCTNAGAACAGGATGTGTCTGGACAAGGGTGGCATACAGAGGAAGGGCAGCACTCTTCTGGGACAAATGTTCTTGTTCTGGCTCTTGGAAATAAGCACAGCACAGTAGAGTGCAAGCATGAGAATGATGTTGAGAAGTGGGCATGGACTGTCTACCAAAGGTTGATCCAGTAGAAGTGGCTCAACACCACATATGCCCCCCAAAGCACCCTGGCTCATTTCCAGAAAGGTTGGAAAGAAGAGACTGCTCACAATAACTAATTTGCATAAAGTGCAATAAATTTAGGTTCAGGGCGGGAAAAAATTGTCTACAAGAAGGCACCCCCAGGACCCTGGACAACCCATCAGCTGGACCAACTCTGGAGGCAGAACTGGTGATCCTTCCTTCCTTCCTTCCTTCCTTCCTTCCTTCCTTCCTTCCTTCCTTCCTTCCTTCCTCCCTCTCTTCTTTCCTCTCCCTCACTTTGATCTCTTTCTCTCCCTCTTCTCTTCCACCCTACCCCTTATTCAAAATCCACCACAGTGTGCTCAGACTAGACTAACTGGGGGCAACACAGCAATTTCTGTGCCAGGTGTATCATTTACTAATAAAACATTATAAGTTTTTGTGGCCCCTCTGACTTTTGTTGCTCCTTTTCGAACACAGGCATCTGGGAATCTGGAGTGCTGCCTTTCCCTTAAGGTGGGACACCACAGCAGCATGAACAGAGGAATAAATCAGCTTACATGTGCCATAAAAATGTGTCTGGAATGACAAAGTTTCTAGCAAGTTCTGGAGGGAGGAAGCAATGGAACAAGGCTCCAACAAGATTTACAGTAGAAACACCAGGAGCAAGACACCTAACTAGTCTTAGGATGGAGCCTGTGAAATGGATGATGTGTTTATATGCAACAGTGCAGGAGTCCCTGATGAGGAGGTCAGTCCCTGCCCTGTGCTCTGCAGGCTGATGGAGCTGTTAGATTCAGTCTTGGCTTTCTGCAGCCACAAAGCTGTAATGTGAACTTCTGTCCATAGCAACAACCACCTCTTCTCTTTATAGTGGAGCTGTGAGGAAAGAAAAAGACTTGCATTTGACCAGAGGCTACGTGGTATCTGAGGTATTCCAGGAGTGATATTTATATTGGAAAGGCCAACCTGGCCTACTGCAACAACGGTAGTAAGGGCTTCAGCAACATCTGAGGTGGTGTCCACTAGACAAAAAGAGTGCAATAAATTAATATTAACCTGCTGGTTTTATTAGTAGTACTGTTGCATCTAGTATGCTTCATTCATGAGTATTAAGCACCTGGTGGAAAGATGGAAGCCTGATACTGCAATCTGTCATTGACTCTAAAGAGCACAGACAACACATTAGGCAGGTATTTTGTGTCTTCACAAATAAATGAAATAGTGGACAGACTCCTCCAAAGAAGTGTTTCTCCATGCTCCTTAATCCAAAGTTCCACTAACTTTTTTGAGGATTAAGCTGCAGACTGCTGGAGCAGTCTTAATGCAGCAGTTTTCATGAATAACTAACTGAAGATCAGGCTGCCCTTTGAAAGTGGTGACAGCATGTGTGTGAGAGTTTGGGCAGTTTTGGGATGAGGGAGATAGTGGGGAGAGTTGCTTTGTTTTAGAGTTATCTCAGAAACCATTCTCTGAGGTCTTGCAGAAAGGAGTGGTCCCCAGAGCACAGGTGGAGAAAGGGACAGAGCAGGGACACAATTACATCTGAGAGCAGAACTGCATTGCTCCCTAAAGCTGCCAAGTTGAACAAGGATTGCTTGGACAGCAGGGGGTGGTTAGACCCCTCCATCAGTATTCACTTTAAACTTTAACTTAAAGCAGAATAGAAAATAGCACTATAATTGTTGTCATAGGGAAGGAAATGTTTAAACTCCATGCAAATACAGCCCACGCTGGTCTGCTGTAAGCATTTGTGGAAAGTCAAAGATCAAGGATCTCCTGGCATAGAGTATAAAATGGTATTCCCATGGCATAGAGTATAAAATCAGAGCTGATACAGTCAATACCTTACACTTTCTGACTGATGTCAGTGATGATCAAAACACTCAGGAACTGAGAAGGAGTGTAGATTTTAAGGGCAGTTGCATCAGCAGTCACAAATGTAAGATCATCCTAAGGAAAAAAAAGGGGGGCGGGGGCTCTAGATGATAAAGACAGTAAATGCACGGATCGCTGAAAAGAGCCAGATTTCTGATGGGATTCTTTAATTTTCGGGATTGAGGAGTAGTCTTTTAAGAGTCTGGCAACATTTTCTTAGTGCAGAAGAGGTGCTTCAGAAATGAGACATATAAGGATGTTCTGACTAAAAGCAGAACTCTCTCCTCCATCAAATTGACTTTCAAATAGTAATAAAATGTAAATATTGAAGTCTCCTCTACTTAGAATAGTCCTGCTTTTCTGTTGTTTTTGAGGAACACTTAAGAAAGACATGTCTTTTTCCTTCATCTGTAGGAAAGCAATAAAATTACAGTCATCTGAAAAACACTGGCATTAGGTCAAAAAAGGATTACACAGAAATACGTCAGAGAAAAAAAGAAAATTAAATATTTGTTACAGTTTAAGATAACTGAATTCCTCTAAATGAGTAGCACATTTATTGTAAATGTCAAAATTTTCAAAGGTAATCTCTTAAAAAGTCAACAATCAACACTCACATGGTTCAGAGTCTGTACAGAAGAAAACAGTCATAAAACTTGGGGCTTGAATAATCACTGCTGTTCTCTCTGCCCATTGCTGTCTTTCTTTAAATAAGAGTACGTGTGTGTGTGTGTGTGTGTGTGTGTGTGTGTGTGTGTGTGTAAAACAACACAAATCTATCAAAGAGGACTTACATGTCCCTGCATTTACCGTGCTTTGCTGACTCCAAAATTTATAATTCTGAAAAAAAAAGTCTTGTTTCTCCCCTACAGGAAAAACTTTCTTTTTCTTGCCTAAATCATCACTTAAAACATTTCAGGATTAAAACATGACTAAACTTAAACATTCTCATCTGGAGTAAGCATTGTCCAGCAGGTTTGGGTGGTCAGCTTTGATAATTTGGCTTCTATGAAACAATTTGCAAAGAAGAAAAAAGTGTTGTTGTGAGTGATTTCAGTTTTTTTCAAAGATTGCTTTCTTGATAATGTTATACAATAAATCCCTAAAAGCTGGTTTATAGGCCAACTCCACAAGACAAACAGTGAACAAATTGGCCTGGGCAAGAAAATCTTTCCTAAGATAATGAAAACAACTTGTGCCGGCACTGTGAGAAAGAAGACAGCTTTCAAAATGTTTGTCTTCAAGCTAAAATACAAGTCCCAAGTCTGAGTTCGAAAAGCAACTGAAAAATTGTTGTCTTTGGTGAGGAGCTGATGCACAGTGGGGGATAGGGGGGCCAGGCTGTGAGCATCACCAGGTGGGGCTGGGGCCAGCAGGTCAGCTGGGATGGCCCCGGGAGGAGCTGGGCAGGGACCTCCTTCCTCTGACACATCCCCCTGGTCTCAGAGGCACATCCTCTGCCAGCTGTATCACAGTCCTCTCTCACACCCACACCCAGCACCTTTAGCCTCTCAATTTGTTTCTCCCTTCTGATCCCTCCATCCATTAGCACCTATGGATGATCATGCTGTACAACACCTTTGCCTCTCCTGCATTTTCTGTGGACCACCCTACCGCTGGGATATCCAAAATACCCCTTTCTTTGCCACCATATCCTTCTCCTATTGCTTCACTTCATGTTGGCTTCATGCAACTTATTTAGGCAATGATTTCCATTAAAACCTAGGGTGAGAACAGAAGCCAACATGGTGAAAAGGCTTTGGCTGAAACCTCACTGTCAGTCCCTAACCTGAAGAAACCGCCACCTCCTGATTCCAGATTTCCCAGTGTTTCAATTGCCTGCAACTCAGTGGTTTTGTGTATCTTGAAACATTTCATTCACAAGAAGAAAGGAAGCAAAGTTCAGCCATTACTGCATGAGCAAGAAGTGGAGGAAAGAAACCCTCTCCTCATTAAAAAAAAAGACTCACATTTTTGCCTGCCTTCCCCTACGGTCTAAGCAGGACTTCAAGCAGAAGGCAGTTTCAGGCAGCGATTTGCTATGGAAGTATGTCCATGGAATGCAACATGGGGCCAGGTCCTGGAGGAAACTTTTGTTGTTAATTGGATAGTTACAGGGATTTGGATATCACCTAAGGAGCATGTGAGATTGGGTGTTACTGTCTCAGTCACTCGTTAGACCTGCACCTGGTACATTTCTGTGCAGCAAACACCACATGCAGGACCATCGTCTCATGAAATAAACTGTCTGAGGAAGCCAAGGGCCTGGAGAGGATGACAAACCCCATGCCCAGGGTGAGCTCTTGCTATGACAAAATTGTTAGTAGAGGTCTCCTCTGTAAGCCTCAGCCCTGCATGTTTAGCTGTTTGCTGACTGCAGATGAGAGTTTGGACAAAGCTTGTGGGCTGTCCCCTGCTCACTGTGTGAGTTCTTCATACTCTGTGTGCCACCTGCAGAGGCTGTTGGGCTACAAAAAATGCACCTTGCTGCAAAAATGCAAACAAGTTGGACATCTAACTAGAGAACATGGTCACAGTGGATTTAGTTCTGAAGATCAATTTCTTTGAGAACTAGGGAATAATAGAGCCCAACAAACCACACAAGGGTACAGTAAATATTGGCCATCTCTTCAGAATCCTTCACAGAAGAGTGACATCTTTGCACAGGGATCATCTCTTTCTTCTGTCTCTTTCTCTTTTTGGTTAAGAGCAGCATCTCTACTTAGTAAATACCTGATCTGTCCTCAGTGCATTTTGTGCTACTGAACAGCTTTATTGTGACAGGACATGGCACAGAGGCACAGAAGCCAAAATCCCTTTAGGGCCTCAGAGACATCACATCAGCTGTATCAGGAATAGCATATAACATCCAAGGGGAAAATATTAAAACACCATACTTGTGAAAAACATTAAGAAGAAGTTTCAGACCTGCCTTGTTTGTTGCATGGTTAGCAGCTACAGGCTAGGCAGACTAGATACTGCTTCAGCAGCTCTGCAGCCCTTCCTTGCAGACAGAGAAAAACACAAATATTGAAGTATGCTAGAGGTCTGTAGCAATATGGGAAAGGGCCAAAATGGATGGTGGCAAACAGTGGGGAAAAGGTCATGAGAAAAAAAATGAGGGAAGTAAGTTGTATTAAGCAGAAAAACAGGGCATGACCCTACCATTTGGCAAAGTTACAGAAATGTTAACCTTTGGAAATGCTATTAGTTCATTGCTGTTGGAAAGTTGGCTAGAAAGGCAACACTCAGGACTGACTCAGTTCTAGGGTTTCTGCTGTGCTAAGCACACTAACACATGAACACACCTCCTCCCCTCTTGGAGGCACGCTCATAAGGAACAGCCACTAAATACTGTTATTCCTAATATTTTGCTACCCTAGGCAACCAACCATCAACCCCACTCGGCATGACATAGCCTGCAAGAACTAGATAGTCTAGAATCAATTTGCTACTCCAGTTGAGTTTGATTTTATGATCTTAACACTTGTCATTTTGGGAAGGAACAAAACATTCACTGTTCCCAGGGTATGTAATGCTACTGGGAAGCCATAAATTTTAATTTGGTGCTTTATTTCCCTCATGAAGAGATGTTGTTCATATGTGCCGTCACAGCTGGGGGTTCCTCTTTTTTTCCTTGTCCCTTCATTAAGTTGGAGCATACTCAGACACACGACAGCTTTTGTTTCCATCAATGATGGATGCTAAAGTGAGAGTTTTGGTCTGGTTTCCTTGGACTAGGAATTGTTTTGCATGAAATTTTCTGCTGGATGAGCTGGGCACTGCTGGCTCCCTCTCCAAGCTCTGCCAATCACTATTTTTTTTTTCCTCTTCATAATTCAGCTTGAATTTGAAGTGGCAGGATATAGAGATGGATGGTTTTATTCTTTAGAGGAACGGAATCAATTCTGAGTGCATGCTGGAGCACAAAAGAATGCACTTGGGGAAGAGCACTTGGGGAAGAGAAATGCTCTGCCAGTTTATCCAAGTTTTTCAGGGATTGAAAGTGGAAACAGAAGACTTATTAAAATATTTGTGTTTTTTATTTTAATGAATATTTTAATTTATTGGAAAACCAATACTCTATGGAGTCTCCTGTAAGATACATTGCTTCATATGTGGGAGAAAATACCTGGATGTCTAAAAGCTTAGAAAAAGTACCTGCTTTTCATTCTTTTCCATAGTATTTTCCACTTGAAAAAATTTTATCATGACAAAAAATGAAGGTACATACAGCAGAAGTCTCAGTTAATAGGAGGATGCCTAGAACAGTCTGTGAAAGACAGGTGTTATACCAAAGGAAATTTTAATGACAGAAATCAAAGTTCAAAAGACAATCTTTTAATGTTTTTTTACAATTTGATGTTATGGAATAAAGGTATATCCTGTCTGTGAGGTCAGAAACCCTGTTTAGCTTCTGTTTGAGGAGACTCAAGCTTCAGTCAGGAGATTGGCTGAAGCTTTTAGTATTTTTCAATACTCAGTGGTCTTAGCGTTTTGAGGATTGAAAAGGGGGAAACGTATGTTTTTCTCCAAGTCTAGGTCCCTATAGAGTAATTTATGTCCTTGAAAATATGCAAATGAATTTTACAAATGGATTTGGATAAGAATCAAGTTTTAATGGTCATCAATTTCATGACCTTGCAGATAGAAGAGGTGACCTCTCTTACTGCTTAACAGATTCTGAAATCCAGCTGACATGTGAAGTTCACTATTTTCAGTGGTGAAAGGAAGTTATTATTTTTAGTGGGGTTTTTGTTCCCATCCCTGAAGACCACATGAAACCTGGCGACTGTCCTGGGACTTGTAGTTCAAGTTATTGTCTTTATAGTCCCTGGAGTTAATCTAATAGCCTGGGATCTTGACTGCAGAAAACATTTGAAGAAAAATGAATTTACATCGTATTTCCTGCATATTTGTGATAGCTGTTTGGCCAAACAAACAGCATCCCCCCTCTTGTACTGTGGGACAGCAATCTTTCAGCTTTTGATGGTCTTTTACAGAAGGAAATCTGAATAAAAAAATAAGCATTTCAAAATAAAGGCCAAGATTTACTCAGAATAGGATCAAAGCAGAATTTAAAAGACAGATACAGCATAGACATAGCCATTCCCTCTTCTGTGGTCTTTACACTTCTACAGAGAAGCTGTAAAGCAATGAACCCTTCCACACCAAATGGCAAGGACACAGTATGAGCTCACGGGGGGAGCCAGGTTGGATGGGGCTTTGAGCAACCTGGTCTCATGGGAGGTGTCCTTGCCCATGGCAGGGGGGGTGGAACTAGGCAAAGTTTAAGGTCCCTTCCAACCCAAACCACTCTATGTTTCTATGATTTTAAAGATGTGTGAAGCCTCTTCTGCTCCTCAGGCAATCAAAAAAAAAAGATTTTCTCCAAGGGAAGCAGAGATTTAAAAGTCTGTTCGTTAGGAAGCCTCTTACCTTGTTTGTCGTGTATTTGCCCACAACAACACCTTGTAACAGTGCTGAGCCCTGGCTTCACACCAGCGTACCGCACCACAAAAAGGGGCTGGCTGCCTATGATGCCACAAACAGGCCTTCAGGCAAAGAAGGAACTGCTGTATTTCTGCTTTTGTTGGATAATCCAAAAAGGAGTAAAACTGATCTTCTAAATGTCTACTAACTTAAAAAAGGAAAGCATTTTTAGAGTTTCCCCGCCCCCCGTCAAATTAACACAGAATGGCAGGATCAGGATCTCTGAGCTATTTATTAGACTTACCCATCCTTCTCCAACACTGAAGGACTCCAGAGTTTTGATGGGAAGGGCTGGCTTCCACAGCTTTTGACAGAGGGTGCTGTCACACTGCTCCAAGAGCAACTTCTACTGAGGTTGTTTTCTCAGGTTCCAGTGTGTGTCCCACTGGGTGCTGCCGGACACCTGTAACACCCCATAAACCTCCTCTGTCCCAGCATCAGGTGTGGGGAGACTTCAGGGGATACAGAAAACTGTAGTTTGAAGTTGCCATTTTAGAAGCTGGGCCATTGTGTGCTGCCTTTTGGCATAAAAGTAAGTTCTTAAAGACACCAACAGAAATTACACCTATTTTTTTTTTAATAATTAACTCTAATGAATACAAATAACTAATGCCTCAAAATACAGCAGCTCAGTGAAAGCCCTAAAAAGACTAAGGGAAACTACCATTAATTATTTTTTAAAACATTCCTCATATGTACTAATGCTCATTTTCATCTGCTTCTCTTTGAAAAAACAAAAACAACTGGTTACAGTTCTCAACCAATTTCATAAATTTTTGTGCCTTCATTTGGAATCCCCTTCATGTATTTGCCAACTAATTTTAAAGAATTACTGCATTGCAAAAATATTCAGAAAACCTGGATGCAATTGATTCCTGTAAGACTCACTGTTCCACAGGAAAATAAATTATCTATTTTTAACCCTTTAATCCCTGCTGGTCTGTACCAAAACTACTTCCACATGCACCTTAAAAAAAAAAAAAGAATCAAAAATCACTGCATTAAGCAGCTGCCCATCTGAAAAGTGTATTTTTGATTGCAGATCTACTGTTTGTCTTTCTGTGCATGCACTCTGGATTTTTTTCAGTGCTGAGGAACAGCAAGACTTTGATGTCTATGATCCCTCTTTCCCACCCAACGCTACTCATTCTGAGCAATTGGCTTAGCCTCTGGGTCAAAGCTTTCTTGGATAACACCTGATACAACCCAGGTAAGATTTTTAGAAGTGTATGTACAGTATTTATAAATAATTACAACTGCAGACACACAGGATTCATCACTAGAGCCACAGTTAGAACAACTGGGGTGATTCTAGTGGGTAGAAGGAACGGGCTCACTCCTGAGGTGGCATTTAAAGTCATTTCTGAGTAATAAAGCTCTAGATAACTCAGGTTTTGCCTGTCCAAGTTTGTTTTTATTTCATCCTTTTGTTAAAGACAAAAAAAAGCCTTTAATATTACCTAATATGAAAAGAGAGTGCAAACCCAGAAGAGAAGTGATGTGTGAGAGAGCTTTGATGGACACATGGGTTTGCAGGTGCTTGAGCTCTCCCATCCATCACAACCATTGTGGTCTTTTTTAAAAACACACAGTTTCTGGGCTAAGAACAGGATGCTGAGAGAAGGACTGAGCTGAAACAGCTTTCTCATCCTGCCTAGTTATTTGTTCGAGATGAAATGAAATACTGAATTGCACCATTGTTTCTGGAAAGTTGCAGAAAATCCTCACATATTTGGATCATGAAATTTGAGTCACTCTCTTCCTTCAGACTGCTTTTTCATTCTCTGCTTTACTGTTGCTGTGTCCTGAATGTCTTTTTGATTTTATTTCTTAAGAATTGGACATGGCTAGTCAGAATAGCAGCACTGCTGTAAGCCCATGACGAAAACACAACTAGAATGTATCAAGCAAGCTGATGCTGGTAGATGTTACGCACATCTTGGAGTGTCTAAAAAATGTTTTAAAAAATCATTCTGTGCAGGCATACTGCTACTGTAGAAGAAATTTAATTTCTTTAAGAAGAGACCAATGCAATAAATAAAAGCTGTGTTTTGTCTTTTGTCACTCCACCTACTTTGCAAGCTATGTTGAACTCATTATTTTGACCAGTGTCAAGCTGTCTCTAACTTTCAAAGCTGCCATAAAATGGTTCCAGCCCATATCCCCTATCCTTTCTGAGTTCTCATTATTCCATACAATTTTACTTGTTCTTGCAGGGATTTGATGAGCCCAGTGTTTGCAAAGAACTGTAGTACAGCTGAGTTGAATTTGCAAGAGGTAAATTGTGGGTGCTGTTTACATTGCTGACCTCTGGGACTATCACGTAGAAGCACGGGGTTTTGGGTTGGGGTTTTCTGGAAGTTGTATTCTTGGAAAACAGAACAATGCCATTGCTTTTCTCAGTCTTAGTGAAATCCGCTTTTGGTGGTTTACTCCCCTGAGCTCTGTTCCTACTACCTACCTGACATGGACATGAGAATGGATCATGTTTGACATATCTGGCTCTTCCAGATTTAGAGCACAGAAAGAAAACTGTCATGCTGAATTTGACAACTCTTTGTCTGTGTATGCTATGATCCCCCAAGGCTTCTATCTCCATCAAGCAGTCTGACACCCTGTTAATTATTTTCCCAGATTTGTTTCAACAACCCCAGCTGCCTTTCTGCCAGGTAACTTCTTCCATTAGCTACAGGCTGCTAAACAGATTGCCCTGAACATCTTTAACAAACACACAACAATCTGGCCCCAGTCCCACCTCACTTCATCCCACAGAGTAATCACCACCCTCCTCTGCAACCTCATTTTCTGGATTTGCGATGGTAAAGAATGTGTGTCTTGGAGCCCCTCAGCTTGGTAGGTCCATTAGTCACTGTGCCTGTCAGCAGAGCAGGCAACTGCCATGGAAGTCATGGCTCAGCCTGGGAAAAGACCCTTCACCAGGTGAGTCAAATGCAGCATTTACACAGCTGCTCTGAGGGAGCCACAGAAAGAGCTACAGGAGCAGTGTGTTACCATTCAGCGTCCTCACTGTGCTACAGAGAATGCCAGAATTGCCTTCTGTGCTTCATTTTAGCTTCCAAAAGCTCTTGCCAAGCACAGAATGAGAGCTAAGGGTTTCTGCTGGCATCCATTTTGAGAAAATTATCTGGAGGATAGCATGGGAACCGGAGAGCTTGTGAGAGCTGCTTTCACTAGGCCAGAGCTTCCTAGGTTCCCAAAAACGCTCATGTATTACAGCCCACAGGAGCTGATCCAGATGCTCTGGGGTAGTTCACCAACATGTAGCAACTGCAGCAAGAGCAGATGTGTGCTGTAAACTACACCTGATTCAACGTGATGAGCACAGACATACTGTACAGCTGATGCACAGATAACACAGGTTTAATTATCCACAGTTTGATTATCCGGTGTTGACATGGTTCTTATGACTAAATCACCCTTGAGACACACAGAATCTGGAAATCGCAACCACAGATAAAAATTTCCTTGCAGCTACATAAAGTCACAGTACTTTTCTGACAAATTTTGGCTGAGAGTTTTGAGCATTTTTAACTTATCTGGTTTGCAGTGTATTTTACAAGGAGTGAAGTCTTAAGGCATAAATCATTGACTTACAGGAAAACAACTGTGTAACAATATTACAAGATATACAGAACAGGATGCACTTGGGTTCCAGTTTCTCTTCACTGGCTCACCAGAGACAAGGATCATAAATCAAAAATAGAGAATGGAAATCAAAGAAAAGTAACAGGAAGTGTCAAAATGAAAACCTGGCAGAAATTACCAATACGAAGGAAAAAAAAAGGAAAGACTCCAGATGTTTTTTTTAAAAAATAAAAATCTGGGAAAGTCTCAGTGAACAAAGATCTACAAGCAGAAAAGAAAAAATGCTTGGGTAGGGGCTTCTCTTTCTTTCTCACATACAAGCCAGGTCTATTGAGGCAAGAAAATATGTATCTATTAAGAAGATGAGGGAGGTGATGAGGGAAAAAAACATATAAACATCATCTCCCCTCCTTTCTTCCCATGAAGCACAGCTCTGGAAACTGTGATCCTAGAAATACTTCAATTGGGCTTACAATTCAAAAGGTTCATTAAATCCAGGATTATTACCATGAGAGAACTTGATCAGAGCAGCCAGGCTGTAAAGTTTCAGGGGCTCCTTATTCACACATACCTACAGGCTGCAGCACTCACAGTCACACGCCAGGAGCGTGTGAATCCCAGCCCTGCCAGCACCACGCTCTTTCCTCTGGGGCCATCTGCTGGCTTTCCTGCAGATGCTTCCCAGGACCTTTCTGGGACCATGATTGCTTTATCAGGTGCATCAAAGGTGAGCAGTGAGGAGCCATTCAGCATGATTTCTCAGAGAGCTGCAATCCAAGCTGTGCTGGAAACTGCATCTTTCTTTCCCACATGCCACCACAACTCCCATTGCTGGTGCACATTCTACAATCCATCTTCTGAAGACTTTACAAAAAAATCCAGCCCCACTTCCAATACTTCCCTTTCAATCAGATGTTCTTCCTCCTTCCCCATGTGTGTGCCATATTTAAATGGTCCTATATTTTAATAATTTTGGGGGTAAGGCACACTAAATCTTTCCTCCAACCACTCTAGCCAACATTAATAAATTCACCTTAGACTTTCAAACAAAACTGTGAAAGAGGAAATTAAGTTGAATGCTGACATTTAGAAAGAAAATGTCATTAACTGATCCATGTTTCATTTCTCTAAGAATCAAACTTAGTAAATAGACTACTAACTCAAGAATACATTACATTTTTATTTGTACATGATCATTTCAGGATAATTTTGCCAACTGGAATACTGACATATATTTGTATCATGCTGCTACTAAACTACAGCATATTAATGTAAATTCCTTTTCAAGTTCCTTAATTCAGGAATAGCTAGATGCTTAAGGCTATCATTAAAAAAAAAAGAAAACAACAAAATACCAAACACAAACAACCTACCCACACTGCCCCAGGCAAATCAAACACCTTTCTCCCTTTACCCCCCCAGCATATTTTACAAGTTTTATGATTGTTTGAACAATATTCATGAACCGTACTGTAACATGAAGAAACCTTCAATTCTAGCACATTCCATACAAAACTAAATTCATGGTTTGAGGAGCAAAAATATCCCCTATTATTAACAGAAAATGTGTGCTGACCTAGTGGCATTCACTAGCAATTTGCATCTGAAAGGCTTATTACCTTTCAGACTAGGGAGACAGACTGATATGCTTTCCAGTACAAAAGCTCCATTTGCTATAATTCAAAATGACATAGCTGGTCTATATTTTATTTGCATTTCATTTAAGCATTCAGCTTTCTCTACACAGCTCTGTTGCACTGCAGCCACATGTATTCAGATATGAGGAATCAGGAAAGCCACTTGCTATATACACTGGATCAGACTTCATGCAGTTACATGTGAAAGTGCACTGTAAATTTACAGTCCATCTGAGCAAAGACTTTTAAAATTAAGATGATGATTTCCTGTACATTGTTATAGCATCCACTGCATTGAGGAGAAAAAATGAAGATTATGATTCTTTAGAGATAAAGATCATGATACTGATCTGTTAGAAATCCTTAGCAATGCAGACATCAAAAGTAATTCTAGTCTCTATGCATTAGCTATTTTCTTAAATAATGCTAAAAAGCTTTTTAATTATTTCATAATCTTAGAGCTGTTTGGGCTCAGAATAACCTCAAATTTGGGACAAATCAGAAAGGCCACAGAATACAAAACAGAATTCTTTGGTATTTTTGGCACTCTACTGCACTGCAATGATGCTTAAACCTCAATATTAAGTCTTGCAAATCTGTACTGTAAAGATGCTGGAGTCCTTAACAAAACAAGCCCTTTTTTATCTGCTGGCTGGTTGTGTAACATATAAATTAACCCAGTCAAGCTAACAAAACCCAGTGCTTCTCCACAGCCTGCAGCCAATGAAAAATCCCCTCGAGTGACATACCCCAAGACAGTCCTGGAGCAGTGGGCAGTAACATCTGGGAGAGCACCTGACCAAAGACCAAGAATGAGGTCTTCATGGTCCTCAGTTCCTTCTTCATCTGGAATGCCTGCAGGGTCACTCTCTAGAGACTTCATCTTCTTCTTCTTCTCCTCTTTTTGCTTCTGTACCTTCTCCTTGAATATGTCACGATGTTTGGGTTCTTGTGGACCACAGAAGAGTTTGTCTTTGCTTAGGTGAAGCAAGTCATCTTCTGTTGGGATGCAAATCATGGCATGTAATTCAGGGTTCCCCTTTCTCAGGAGCGACAAGTTGACCCAGACGAGAGCCCTTGGGTAGCTCATCAAGATTGGCAAAAAAACCTCTTCAGTCATTTCCTTCTGTCCCAGCCGAGAAATAAGGCGGATGCGCCGATCTTTCCCAGCAGTGGGATAACACCAGGCTGATAACTGCATTAGTAGTTTCTCACTCCTATTAAAAATTTTCAAAAATAAACATCGCAGATAGTTATTAACAAGCAGTTCAACAGAAATCCAGCACCCCACATATTTGCAAGAGCACACTTAAAAAAAGTCCTGGGGCTTTCTGTAACCTTCCAAACTGGTATTTGTATCACTCTTAGCCTAAAAATAACATTGGTGAGTGGAGTTCATGAGTCTTCTTCAGAAGGAAGGAGACATTACTTGTTAAACCCCCCAAAGCTTGTTAAAACCACAAACACTCTAAAATCTCCAGTGACACTAATGCAGTCCAGAACTTTCAGTGTTTTCTTCCCCTGGTAACCACACAAAAATGAAAGACCTGTGTTCAGGCACTTTCCAATACTGTTGCTGCCCTCATGTGTTGCACTGGAATGCAGGGTATTCTCTATTTTCTAGAGACCTTGTTAAGGAGTGCAAGAACCACCTGTGGTGATGTATTAGGGAAGAGAATGCAAGATGGTTTTCACAGCAATAGTCCTAAAGTCACAAATATGAGCCTCTAAAAGCTCCATGGACCTGGAAGCAGACAGAATATGCCAACTCTAAGAACACAGTAAACTCCAGAGTGTAAAATTCAAGATAATTTAAGGAGTTTTCTTTATGTAGTCATCAAGTTTGCTGGAGAAAAGCAGAAGGATTTCCACTCAACAGCAGATTCTGATTCATGACAGAACTATTTAATCTCACTGTATTTGGATTAAATAATTCTCTCACCTTAATAATCACTGCTGAGCGCTTCCTTTCCCCAATTCGATAAACACCAATAAGGAAATAAATAAGAATAAAGAAATAAAACGTGTGCATCATTTTGACATACCTGAGAACAATGAAGTCACTTGTCTTAGTTTCATCTCTCTCACCAAAATCTTGGGTGCTTGTAATATTCTCTGTCTTTAGGGCACCTTCATAACTTGTTATTTCCATGGTCTCCTCTGTCTCACCACCCTCAGGGGAAGCTTCTCTGACCGCTTCTGCTTTGGGGTCACAAAGGGTGTGCACTTCAGTTGTACAGCAGTCAGGGTGTGGGGAAGAAGGACATAAAAATCCTCCTGAAGCTTTCATTCTTCCTTCCCAGTTCTTGGTCAGCTGCCCCCAAGGACAGATGAAAGGAGACAGAGTGCCCAGCTTGACATAATTTGCCCTTTTTGCAGGTGGACGTCTAAATGATAAATCAAGTAGGTAAGAATACTTTCAAAATCAAGTATTTAAAACAGAAAGGGAATGCACAGTCAACTTTCTAACCTCGTTGAACAAGAATTTTAAAATTACAATCTAGAAAATGCTGCTGTATTTCTGTCAACTACATCCTTTCAGCCATGCTGGAAACATCCACCTGCTGTGACTGATACCACCACCTTTTTCTCTGAACTTCTCCTACTTTCCCCTCCTACCTGAAAGGGGAACCAACACCAGTTGGTGCAGAGGACACTTACAGCTACTCCAAACTCATGGTTAAGAGTTCTCTTTGTTGCAGTAAAAATGAATGCAAACTTCAGAATACCTGATATTTAAAATTAGATACCAAAATGTAATTTACTTTATTATTTAACACTTGGTACATACTTTCACATACTCCTTTGCATTCTCTTGCCTCCTCCCCCATTTGCTGCTTAGGAATCTCAAAATAGTTTTATTTGTTTTATTGCTATGCAGCCTTGTTACAGCTCTGTAACTGAGCATGTCTCTGGGAATAGAAGGGTTTAATTTATATGCTCTGTTTAGCAGAGTTAAATACATCTAGGATTCCTAAAACACTAGTGGAAGATCTCAGAAAGTCCAAGTCTAAACGACCACAACAACGGATAATTAAGGGAATATTTTTAGCAGCATTCATTTTTGTCATTCTTACCATCAATTTTTAAATTAATGTTACCGTTTGAATTTTTCAAGAAGACTGGTTTCCAGTTCTTTGGCAAACTGCATTCCTGCCTGGCAGTCTGGGAAATCATTTGGAGTGTGGGGTGTTCTTTGGTATTCAGAATGCTTCAATGCCTCTTGCAAGCCACCGACTCGTACACCTCGATATATCTGTTATAAAAATCAAACACCCAAAAAGCAATGTTTGAACTGATTCCGGGTTCCTAGCTGAAACAAAACATTAATGCCCAGAGAAATCAGAAAAATTGAAAATCTTCCTTAGAAAATTGAAAGTCTAACACTTAAGCTTTAAAAAATAAACTTAAGCATAGTTTCTACAGTTCTAGATGCTAATTCCAACAAAAAAGTTACTCATGCTTTAAATTTAATTCTGCAAAACTATCAACAAAACTGAAGAAAATTTTACAGGTTCTGATCTTGTACATTGCCAGGAATACTGAATTATTTCGACAGCCACTGCCCGATGTATTTTAACCACACAACAGGTATCACTGCAACTAAATCCCCTGCACATTCAAAAGCATAATTTTAACTGCAGAAAGGTATTAAAACTGCCACCTAAACACTCAAAGCAGGATGCTTCAAACAGCACCAAAGGAGTATTCGAGCTTAACTCAAACTTTAACCTCTCTCCCAAATCAGAGGGAACCTGGGTGACAGATAGCCAAGCCAGAAATTGATTAGCAGCAGGCACCAAATGATTTCTTACTAGAGGCATATGCTTGTAGAAACACAGAGAGGTACAGCTTCAGCTTTCTCTCCTGACTCCCCACTGATTTGCTGCTCCTAGACTAGCATGTGGGCATATTTGTACCCAACAGAAGACATGGAAAGCTATTGTTAAAGTTTCAAGACCAAGTTTCTGTCATGAACCAGTTCATATGCCATTTTTTAAAGTGAAATTTTGATCCTGTAATTGGGAATTAGTTATATAATGTGAAGTACATGCTCTAAAATCAATTAATTTAAACTAAATTATATAAATTATCAAATTTACTTGCAACTTGCCATCAAAGTCACTTACAAAAGGAATCCAGAAAGCCATGCCCCAGCCCTTTGGGAGATAGATATCCCAGCCACTCCCCCATCCTGGTCGATCTTCTCCAGCCATTTTCCCCGGCTGCTGCACCAACAGGATGGGAATCTTAGATTCACAAGGACCCAAATCAAGGTGTGATCCAGGTACCAGTAACTGAGCTCTCATATGATTTAAATCCTGAGAAGGAGGAGACATTTCCTGTAAGTTAATAACCATTCTTCTTCCCTCTTCCAGATACCCTTCCAAGATACAGAGAAAAGGTGAGTTTACAGCAAGTAAAAATATAGTAGCAATATACTATATATTTGAACAGAATTTCATCAAGGCATGAAAAGTTATTTTAGAAAAGAGTATTAAGCACCCTTTTTCTCCCCTTCTTACTTCCACAGTCCTTCATAAAGAGCAGGTACAAGGTACAACCTGTAAGAGTTGAACAACTACAAGATGAAGGAGGAAAAACAAGTTTTGCAACTTCGTATTTATAGATTTGTGCACAAGACTAGATTGAACGGGTGCTTTCAGTCTTTCAATACGTGGAGCAAATCTGAACTATGTCCAAGGAGATGGAAAGAAGATTTGGTCATCGAACAGTTCCACATAAAGCATGCTGGCACTAAGGTTTTGTCAATCACCAGTTGTTATATCCCATTGTACCAATTAGTAATATATTTATGAAGAAACAGACCATCAGACTCCCTCTGTTTTATCAGGCAAACATTAAATTTCATGACAGCATAAAGAACACTGTCATATATAAAAAGATTGTGCTGATAACTGTCATGTGCTAGTGTAGTATTTTTAAGTACTCTGCTTTTTTACACTATGTCAGACAGTTTGAAAGAGCACAAAATTAATTTTCAGAAAGAATATTTAGAATGACATTTTTGCCATACAAATGTTTTCTCTTTCTGATTACAAAGGTGCCAAAAGTTTATCACCTCTTGGGACTAAATCACCTTTTTATCCATGGGCTGCCCTCCACTGTCAATTGTCAATAAAAATGTTAAGATAGGAGATTTCAAACTCGCAACAGCAAACTTGAAGTTCCCTACAAATCACAAGTTATTGCCCAGCACACCCACAGCACAGCATGCTGAAGTTCAGAAACACAGGATTCCCTTCCTTTCAACTTCCACAGTTCTTTCATCAGAAGAATCGTCCTGACTATAGCTAAAGGCCAGAGACTTCCTGTGTCACTCTTTTCTGCTGCATGAGTCAAGGTCATGTATGAAAATCCCATTCCAACCCTTCTGTTATATAAACCTACAACTATAGTCCTGTAGGCAATCCACTAAAGCTTTCTTTTAATTGAACCCATGGTCAATGGTTGTGCAAGAACATTATGCAAAGGCTACAAAAAAACATTTCATGTCAGCAGCTGGATACTATGACATTAAGGAAGCTATTGATTCATCTTAAATTTATACAAATTTCAAGAGTCTCTTTCTATGGACTCTATGAACCATTTCCTCAATGGCAATCCACCTACTTAGTTACCTGCTCTGAGATTTTATTTTCAGTGACGTTCTTACAGATGTCGTGGTCCCAGATAAAGCTGTGAGCACAGTCTGCAGGTACACCCTTCAGGTACAGCTGCCTAACTTTATCATTATCTACAAAAGAAAAGAACCTTTAAAAAAAAAAACCAATCAAACCATTTTTGATTTAGGCTTAGGTGGTTTAGGTACCAAATTACCAAAGCCACTTCCGTATCATAAGTATAATGAGCAGAAAATGAAGAGAAGCCTATTAAAAGCTCAACAAGCATCACTGCTTCTGGCATATCTTATTATCACATATTTTTCCAAATACAAAATATGAAATCAACTGTTTGTGTTAGAAAGACTAACCTGGTATTTTTTCACCAGCATTTCTTCTTAACAAAAGACATGACTGTTGGCAATGTAAAATAGACCTTTACATACCACGTTTAATATTCTGGAATCTGGCCTTTCTGGCAGAGTGTGAAGCTCAACAGATTTGGTGAAAATCAGAAAGAGCAACATTACAAAGCCTGACATAAGTCTGCCTAAGTAAACTTGTAAGAGAAGCAAGAGTTACCTTTAAGAAATGTAAATACAGGAAATATTTGTATGGCTATGACTAGCATGCAACACTTATTTAGTACTAGTTTCCTGCTCTGGATCTTTTCAGGCTGTGTGCTTCAAGGAAGGGACTATTCTTGCTTATGTCTGCACAAATCAACAGTTGTGTACATTACTGAAGATAAACAACAATTGTAGCTCTAAACTGGATTGCTGAAGTATTAAATAACCTATCTCTTCTTCAGTTCTACAGTCTAAGGAAAGCAAAGAAAATGTGTACATACCTTTAGTGATCTAAGGATTAACAGCCTTCAATGTACAGTACCGTATGTAGTGAATGCTGATCCATTTAAGTAAAGTAATTCTTATCAAGAAACAATACAATGAACCTATTAATAGTGATGTGATTAAAAACTTAGAGGGATTGCTCCTCATATCATCATCTACAAGGTCTTACATATTGGAACATGTCAGGGTTAGTTTTTTAAAATTATTTAAGTCTTTTTTAAAAAGGTTCTGCTAATTTTTCCAGGTAGACAAAGACTCAAAGACAGAAGATTCGGATTATTCAGTGGTACTAACAGTACCTAGCAATAGGTACTGCCAAACATAACTGCAATAATTATTTATTTAAAATCCATAGTCTTTAAGATGCACCCATTACTAAAAGTTGCAAAATCCTTTGCAAGAAATATTAACTACTGCAGCACTTGTGACAGTTTGATGATGTTGCTGATACTTGCCATGCATTCTTGCTAATGAATCGGATTTATGTGAAGAGAAGAAATGCAAACGAAATTATCAGATTATGGTGCCATTCCTTCAAATTACGAACAATAAAACTAAAAAGGGAATCCTTGCCAATTAAGCAGAAGAATTCCTTCTCTGATCAAAAATTAAGAACAGGAAACTGAGCAGGAACCTAAGAGAGCTCAACACTCCTACAGGCAAAGCACATTCTGTCTGGAGATAAAGCAAGTATTAATGCCCCAAAAGAAAAAGAACAACAAAACTGTGTGTGGTGGTGGTAGGGAATGCCTTCCTGACTCTTACAGATAACCAAGGGGGAAGGGCCCATAATTACAAGTATAAGGTAAGGAAAGTACTTTTTCCATCTTCTGTACAGAAAGCATTTGTGAGCACCAGAATCTCTTTATGTTAAATTATTTAAACATGTTCTAGTTCCTTCAACTGCAAATTATTCGCTGCAAATTTCTTTCTTGCTTTTTTAACATTCCTTTCTATTACTACAGTTCAGGCAGCCTATACTTGTCATATTCTGAGAGTTCTTTGCAATTCCTATATTCTAGAATGGCATGAACATTTGTTTCCCCACTATAGAAAGACCTTTTAAGTCAGTCTCTTTTCATCACCACCACTCATCCAATATCCTCCTTATTAGCCTAAAATATTCTTCTCTAACTTATTACATTCCTTTTCTTTGATCGTCACTGAACCTGGAGAATTTATTCTTTCTACTAAGCATACTATAATTCAAATAATAATCCCAAATCTTCACACCAGTTCTTCTTACCTCTCTCCTGTTTACTTCAGTCCATATTTTAAGATTTCTGGAGAAATAACCTTACAGATGAATAAGTTGCTGGTAACAGTGAAAGTAAGATGTTAGGGCTAGTATAGGAAATAGGAAGTTGCACTACTAAGCACATGAAGCTCACCAACAAGCTACTTCTGCTGGTGTCAATAGTTGGTGCTTAGACAATACAGGCAGATAGAAGAAGGCTTTGTTCCATTTCAGATTATTGATCTGATTTGCATTGCTGATTATCTGTCTCAGAAGACAGGCCTACAAGTTCTATTTGAAATATCTCCTTCCTCTCTTTCGCAAAAAAGAAAAGCAAAAAATTGAAACACTGCTCAGGAGCAGTCTGAGAGCCCTGTGTCTGCAGAGAGGGTGGGTATCAGGACAGCTGTGGACAGATACCTACACCTCTGCAAGAGGTGCATTTACAGGCATGGACCCAGGCTCTGTGTCTGCAGAAGGAACTTTAGTGCATCTCGCTCACTGATTATGTAGAAGTTTCGCCATACTCCATGCTGAGTGTTTTTTAAGGCAGTGGAATTTATTTTCTCCATACAAGACAGTAACAACATATCAAAATATCAGAAGTGTACTTTAAACTGGAGAAAAGAACAGTACTAATGTGCAGTCATGTGAGAACTGACTCCAGCCTGAAGAAATGATGACAGCTGATTTGATTAAATCCGATCAGCCCATGTTTGTAACACATGGCTTGCACACAAGCTTACGCACTGAAGAGACAAAGTAACTTGGAAAGACTGAAATAACATTTGATTTGTTAGCGTGTTACTTACAGGGAAAAACTACACAGGCATATCTTCGAACAGTATTTTGGGAAAAAAAGCAGTATGAACAGATGTGTATCATTCCACAGACTGCATGTATGACAATCCCTAAGCAAAGGTGATGGCTGTAACTTACCTAAACTATTCACTCATTTGACAAACAATGCATCTTTAAATTAGTAAAGTTTATCTAAGAAAATCAGTTGGCTTTTATACAACACTGAAGAACAAGAGAGGCTAAAATACATATGGAACCAGTGTGCTAACATATACAGTGCTATTTCAATCTTACTAATAATAATCTTAATAGTACTTGAATGTCCAAGAAGCAGAAAAGTGGGAAAAAAGTGTGGAATACACCAGTGGTTCCCTTTTATTGCTCAATAAACAAGATGTGATTAAGGCAAATAAATTACCATTAACATTTTTAATAGAGGTCGACTCACAATATTACTATATCTGAGTAAGGTCACAACACAATCAAGGCTCAGAAAGTTTATGTCATTCTAAGGCTCATAATTTTTTTTTTTTTCAGAACTGGGAAATTAATAGCACTGAAATGGAATTACAGATCTTAGAAAAGTCTTTTTTTGGGCAACTTCTACTGGAAGATAGAGGTATTGTCTGTCTTCTTTCATCCTTCTGCCTACTCAACTTTTTAAGTTGTGTGTAACAGTAAGTTATTTAGCAGAACCTAAATTAGAAGGTATTACATAATTTACCTTTCCTTGCTAGCTGAACAAGGACCTCCTCCTTCTCCTAAATAAAAGTCAGAGAGGACAGAAGCAGTTTTAAGTTCATGATGAAAAAAAAAAAAAGACTCAGAAAGAAACAAAAAAGCAACACCAGCTTTTCTGAGTATTTGTGGTACAGAAGGTATTTTGCAAGTGAAGGATAACCCCAGGTAGAAGGATGTTGAAGATGGATATTTCTACCAGCCAAAGGAAAAAACAGAGGTGCTCTTGACTCCCTATCTTACACCATTACCTCTTTACCATGGCCATCCTTCCTGAGGGAAAACCTGCTCCGGCAGCAGGAGAGAAACTGCTATGAGACATTTAAAATACCTAAATGCCTTCTGTTGACCTTGCCTTCTTGAACACATCCTCACAGACATGACAAGCAGAATGAAAGACACTGAATTACCTTCTGTAGCTGCTAACTCCTCTAGCAGCTCAAACCAGTATCTGTAAACAACTGCTACATATCTCACCTTACTTCTCAGCAGGAAGGAACCAAAGTAGAGGTCATGTATGCTGCAGCATTTCCAACAGGAACACTAATGATGAGAAAGTTAGCTGAGCAGAACTAATTAACAGAAAGGCTGTTCTACATACAGAGAGCAGAATAGGAGGATGTAAGAAATCGAAAACAGCAGAAGTTTGCAAAGAGCTAAAAGTAACTGAAGTAGGTGTTCAACCTGACTTAAATGATATGTAAGTCTAGATTATTCTAGCGTCTTGCAAAAAGACCACCAAGGAAATTCAGTATTTTGAAGTCTCTGGAACCTTCAACTTGTCCTATTTGCTACTGCTTGCTAGCTAGCTATCATGTTTCTCTTATTAGGTGAGGCAGCCTGTGTCCAGTCAACCTAATTGGGAACGCCTACAGTGTACACAAACCTCACTATATCCTGTGCATACTTTTGCACATTTTTAGAGGACATTCACATCCATATGAATTTGAATTTAGGACTGAAACATTGTGTAAGTCAGCACTGAAATGAAATTTCAGAAGTTATGCTTACATCTTTCATTTTCTATCATAACCAGCATCTTGGCCGTCTGAAATACTAATCCTGCAAAGGCAGTAATTTTTTTGCAGTGGAATTGCAACTTTCAATATTGTAGGCCTATAAATCAGAAATAGTAGATATCTTCTTGGAGAGATAAACAGGAAGACTAAACACCAAACAGAAACTTACTATGGAGCTTTTAGCACCTGGTTGGCCTTGCCAGGATTCGAACCTGGATCATCTGTATGGTCAGACAGAGGCTTCCACTGAGCACAAGACCAGCTTTGGTGCATGTCCCTCCCTCACAACTGCTGTTCTAAAACCTATGCAACTTTCAAGCTGTTTCTGTTCTGCCAGGGGCTCTGGAAATGGGAAATATTTTGAACCAAAACCTAGAGGAAAACAGCAAGAGGCAATCCATAGAAGATGAGAGTCAATGAAAACAAAAGCATAGAGAGAAACTAAATCTCTTCATATAATACAGACAAGGGATTTTACCTTGGTATTTTTCAAAGTCTGGCATGGCTTTTGTCTTCTTTTTTGGCAAATTGACTCGAGGATCTCCAACAGTGAGGCCAAGTACTGTACCTGGTGGCATATCTGATGGAGAGCTCATCCCTTTAAAAACACACAGATGAACATTGCCATGAAACCACCAGTTAAGTTGTGTTCTTTTTCTGCACTAGTATTTTGTGCATTTTTGCCTACAGTGATGTGACACCACTGTAAGCCAGTGAAGCAATCCAGAATACTCTATTTAACATGTTTTGAAAACTCACTAATGCTTGTTAAATATTCAATAACAAAAAAGTCAACAAGAGGAGTGCAAGACTTGCTTTGCAATTACATTTACATTTAGCATAGGAGTGAGGTCACTGTCACAGACTCAATTCATCCTTTGCATTTGACAAATTTCAAAGAACAACCAACCTTCGTTTTACACGTCTTCAAGAGAAAGGAAATTTAGAAGTGTTTTGTAAAAGTTTTACCTCATCCCTGCTTAACTGCCTCACATTGTATAGACAGCTTGAGTACAGTGTGAGATCTACCAAAGCCAGTTCCTTACCTGCTTCGGTGCTAGAAATTGAGGATATTGTTAACTTTATGATACTTTACAATTCAGCCAAATACACAACTGTTAATTTAGAAATGAACACATATAAACAAAGTATAATACTTTCACTTTGGATTGGAGGCTACTATTTTATCTGTGGATGTATTGTACAACTTACTGTCTTAATTTGAAGTGTATGGTGAGAGTGAGTGTATACATCAGACTGTATATCCCATCAGCAATCCCAAATCTAAGTTCACAAAGATAACAAACAAGATTCAGTTTCTCTATTAAGAGTTTGAACTGCACAGAGGATTTAAATTCTCTTCAATACCCCCAATGTAACATTTTTCAATTCTTTGCCATGCCCTGTAAGTGGCATGTACCTAAGCACATTCCCAAAAGCACCACTCTCTTGATCATGCAAAAAATAAGCATGTCCAAACTGAAGTCAACTTTATTAGCATGCCAGCTTTGACGACTAGATTTTAAGTTTCCCCCCTTCCACCCATAGCACCCACATGCCCAAATACCTTCCAATAGCTCAAAGATAGCACTCTGACATTGATGAAGAGATACTTTTTCAGAGTCCTTGCAGTTTTCTACCCACCAGTTATTCAGTTCTGTTTCTGCATCTGCCATCTCCTGGAAAACAACATATCTAATTAAACTCAAATGGTTATTCATTATTTTCTATCAGTATGAATTCACTCTCAGTTTGCCTTAACCACTATAGTCACTTTCTTCCTCTTCAAGTTTTAAACAGAAGTAATTCTTTCCTGATGAAGTGTAGTCCTACACTTTACAATAACCTCTAATAAGCTGCACAATTTAACCTGTGTTCCAAAAATAAATAAAGCAATCCACAATACTTCCTAATTCTGTCATTAATTATTTCTTACAGAAAGCCAAATATTTCATGGCCTCATCACATTTGCTTCAAGACACAAAAAAAAACCCCATTAAAACCAAAGTGATGCTATATGCCAAGAAGTGGATGAAACACCTAAATCCTGGAGAAACTCCATATTTGACTGAAAACACGTAAGTTTTCTGTACCTTACATGTCTTGCCCCCTAGTTCTAGGTGCTCTAGCTCATTGCTTGAGAAACAGGATGTATGGTTTGTCAAAGAATATGAACTATTTTGGACCTCTCAGCAGAAACTACACAGTCTGTTCAACAGCACCACTATTTTTATTTTCTTCCTACTCCCACTTAAAATTCGGATGGGAGTTCTTCCTGAGATCAGCATTAGTCAAGAGGCTCAACAGAGAGAAGCCAGCAGGGTAGTACACAGGTTAGCCTTTATGAAAAGTAAGGCTAGATAATTGATGGGTCTTTCTAGCAAAAATCAAGCTTGCACATTCTAAGAACATTACCAAAATTACACTAACATCCCAAGTCAATTTCCTTACTGTTTGGACAGAAGCTGCTTTCAGGGTCTCTGTAAGGACGGAGTGTGATAATGGGCCGATCAGCCGGTATCTGAGAATCTCCATGCTTCTGTCACTGAAACAGGGAAGTTTCAGGTGAATGTACAGTTGTACAACACACGTTATTTCCCCAGTACTGTTAAGCCAGAAATGCAGCTATGTTATGTGGTTATGGGCCACAGTTGCTGACTCTACTGTGAACAAACCTGATTGCAATGCCAGTAGTCCGTGCGATCCAAGAGTAGGACTGGAATGGATCTCTTGTGCCATCACCAATTATTTTTTTCACTGGCACAGCCTTTTCTCCTTCTTTATCCTCCTTCTTTCTTTTATTGCCGAGGCTCGTAACAACTTCCACTTGTTTTTCCTCTTGAATTGATGTTGTAACAGGATCAATAATACAGATTTCTTCAGGCTCTGAACACTCAAAAATTGCTTTTAACTCCCTCAGTATGTCCTTAAGAAAAATGAAGTTTGGATTAGGATGATACACAGTGCACTGCAAACCTTAAGCATACTTTTGAAAATTATACTCCATTATTTAATTTTCCTATATGGATTTCAAGGAATAAAATTTAATTCTGCTGAACTCAAGGGCTTGCTAAGAAGAGATGAAAGTAATATTGAAAGTTGCTAAGAATCTGTTCTCTTGAAAATTAACATAAGGAAAATTGCCTGTGCACAACATTTTACTTTTTTCATTTTCCTTTTTTTAAAG
The DNA here is from genome assembly GCA_013398275.1 of Promerops cafer. NCBI lineage: Eukaryota > Metazoa > Chordata > Aves > Passeriformes > Nectariniidae > Promerops > Promerops cafer. The sequence continues at coordinate 1,329,073 of VZSE01006395.1, forward strand.
CTGACAGCTAAACATCAGATTATAATTATCGATGATGAAACTAAACTTAGCCTGCTGGAGGTGCCAGTGGAAAGGACGTGAGTCAAGCAACATCATACTGCACATAAATCCTGAAGCAAGTGACTCTAAAAAACTTTACAGAAGCTCAAACACTGAACACCTCAGCAGCATGCACTTTCTGTACAAGCTTTATAAAAACAAGTTGCAGAACGTGAATATTGTTAGAGTGGAAATAGTCTTCCAACTTTTAGTTCCTGAAGCCATGTATTATACCAGTTCTTCCATAATTTTCAAATGACCTCCTCAGCATTAATAATGCACAATACATAAAGAAATAAGAGTTCAACTCTGCAGGAAGAAACACCTGCTTGAGAGCTGGATGCACCCAGATCCACAACTGTCTGTTTTCAGACCCATCCCTGGGTTTCCAAAGAAATGTAACAGGACCGAGCATATCCTCAGGATAGCGATCTGCTCGGTAAAGATTCAGGGAACCCTCGAATCTTCCAGACAGACAAGAAGCCTCTTGGAATGTCAGTCCTAAAAAAGAAGATACTTATTGAAGAACAAAATAATATGGTGTTTAATAAACAAAGTAAAATTGAAATTCAGTCTGGCTGCCGAGTGGCTAATGTTGTACCATAATTAGCTTATTAATAAACCACTGAAATAAAAATGTCTAGTCCTACTATGACATCTTAATTACAATTTTCACTCAAAATCACAACTCAGTATCAACACTGTTACTACTATTGAGACTGATACATTACTAAAAAAGGAAAATGATGGGTCATCCTTTAGTTTATTCAGAATCTTTATTTTGAACTATGTAAATTTTACCTGTGTCAATGCTACATATTCGAGCAAGTTGCTTCAGAAGCTCATTCTCTTTACCCTTCAACTCCAGGCAACAATAATAAGATAAGTCCTGAAACAATATGATAGTGTCAAAGTGAGGATAACTCTTTAAAGTGAGCCTATTAAGAAAGGATCAGACAGGGCTTCACAATTTACACTTAAGTAGAAATTTTTCATTCTCTAAAATTTGCCAAAGTGAAATGAGTTTCGTTTTAACTTAAAATTAATAGCTGTAGGAGAGTAGTAAGGCATTTCTCATTTGAGAGCCAACCTGCCTCTCAAACCAACATATCAAAATGGACATAGAATAAATTATCTCCCCTCAATAGCTGCTCAGGTAGATAATATAAGGATTCAGTTAATCTCTTAGCTCTTGAGAAAACTGAAAATGCAGTATTTCAGCCATAGTTACTGTAAGACCCCTTTAAAGATTCATCTTATTCTCTCTGAAACTTGCCACCCAGAATTGCACTTAAAAAATTATTCATTTCATACTTAGCAGTCTTATTGGAAGCTGACACAACAGTACTTCACAGAGACAGAAATATTCATTATAACTTAGCAGCTGATTACTTCAACTTGGGAAAATATCAAACAAAACATGTAGATGTGGTACCTGAAGAAGGCAGTGCTTTGTCATGGCTCGGTAACAAGCTCTGTAGCTCTTCTCTGTAGGGCTGTTTCCTAAACAGTATCCCCATTTCTTTACCATATGAAATCTCTTTGCATGCCAAATATGGGTTTCCAGCCAAATATTCTTTCTTTGCCTGTGATTAAATTCTGCTACCAAATCGATGTGGCGTCTTCTAGCTTTGCGGCATTTAGTCTTTGACTGTTCTTTTTTCTGATGCACAGCTTTCTCTGCCTGTTTTTTAGAAGAGAGGATATTGAAGTAAATCTCAAGAGAAAAAAATTCTGAAAAGAAAACGGCTGAAATATAAGAATACAGGAAGCATTAACATTAAGTTACACCACGTTGGATCATTCTTGAGGGTAACTAACTTGGAAATTTTCTACGCAAATCACATCCACAGAAGTGCATCGAGGTTTGACTGAAACCCACAGATAAAACAAAATTCCCACACATTCAGAAACTTAACAGTGAACAGTAAGTGCTGCTACTTCCTGTGTGAAGTTTTTGCCACACATGAATATATTCACATGAATAAATCAATGTGACATGGAAAATGCCTGGAGATTTGAGCTCGTGCGGAAGCAGTACAGACTATGAGACTGACAGAAAGGACCCTATCAGTTCTAGAACACGTAGAAGTGGACCAGAGAGGACTCTGGTAATATCTTGACCAAATTCTTGATAACCAGACCTAGTCAAGGTCTGAACTATTAAATGTAGATAGATGCATGACTAGAGAGAAAGGTGTGACTCAATCAATGTTTGAATCTTCTTTTTGTGAAGAAAAGTGGTACAAAGAAATAGGACTATAAGACATACAAAAAGATTCTTAGAATATTCTTTGTAAGCTCACCAAGAAATATTTGACAACAGACCACTGGGTGTAACAATAGCAAAGGAAAAGAAAATTATGGAAGATCAGTGCCAAGAACACTAAAAACAATGAAGCAACCCATGAAATCAAAATAGAACAGAAAAAAAAAAGCAAGCGTCTTCCCATCAGACCCACCATTAATCACAGAGAAGGAAATACAAGTCACTGGATCAATGGTAGGTGACTGGTTCAGAAAGGCAATTAGAGAAAAAGCGACGTGGCATTGTAGGTGAAAAATATACATCTTTAAGCTTATTGAAGAGATAAGAGATGGTCCAGGTAAATGTTTCAATGAATATGGTCATGATAAAGGATCTAACACAAACGAAGAAAATGCAGCAGAATCGAAACAGATAACTTTGAAGATGTAGATCAAACACTGAAAGTAATAGGCAGAACCTTTACAAAAACAAGTAACAGAGAGATGACAAGCTGCAAGAAAACATGAGCCTGTGCAAACACATAAGCCACACCAAAAGACCTGAAGACAGAAAATGCAACAGAAGAAATACAGCTGCACCAGGGCCAATTAAATAATCTCAAAAATCAAATGGAGTGGAAACAGGGATGGGAGAGGGAGTGTAAGCATGTACACAGATGTTAGAAAGGCTGTCATATGAAAGGAGTTAAAAAAGCAGGACACAAAAGAACCAAACATAAACATTAGAGAAATCTAGATTTAACAAGGATAACACATAACTAACTATGCAAAACAGCCCATGCCTTCCTCCTTCAGTTCCCAGAAAACAGGCCCAAACTGCATCTCTTGCCATGTCTGACAAAACAAAAAGAATGTGAACCAAAACAGTAAAATGAGATACAGCTTGTGAAGATCCAATAAAACACCGTAAGAAACATGTAATTGGTGTGTGGCAGGGAAGTATCCGAAACAATTTCTGAACCATGAACAATCATCTTCAGGAACTCAGGGTGGAGGGGGCAAGGTCTCAAAGACAATGCAAAGAAAAAAAATAATGCAAAAAAATAAATTTATCAGTCAACCTTAATACACAGAAAATTTACCAAGCAAACTCAATTGATCACTTCAAGAATTCTCAGAGATGATAAAGTGATCAGTGCCAAACATTGGGAAGATCATTTCCCAATAACATCCTGCTGAACCAATTTTTAATTTTCCTTTTTAAAGATACAGGAAGGCCACAGTAAGTAAGTAGCAAGTAACCCCCCACAGGTATATTCTGACTAAATGCTGAGATACTGCCATAAAATGAGTTTCATGAGCTGTTAGGGCTAGTCAATTAGTAAGTCTTAAGCTGCATGCAGCCTGCCAATAGCCCCAGTGTGCCCCCCACATTTGAGCTGTAACACTCAAACCATCGCATCAGCTGTGCTAGCTTGAGACTGGCAGAGTCACATCCTAAAGCTGTGGTGGGGTGCAAGGCAGACAGGTCTTCCTGAAGACTCTTGGACCACCTGGGACCAGTGCACCACCTGAAAAACCTCTCCTGCACTGGAGTCTTTCATCACTACTCTAATAACTTTTCAAGATGTCCAGTAATCACAAAGCCAGGTGGTTAGAGAGACCTATTTGAGCTACCACCTGAAACTGAGGTGTTCCTGCATTTTGAATCCAAATGTCAGTCGAAGTTTAGGGTACTCAGGGAAGTCTGGCAGAAGTTCAGGTCTGAGCATTATGAACTACAGAGCTGAACACTGTGCTTTGGCTGTGCCCACTACATAAAATGCTGTAAAACACACTTGTACCTCTTTCCTGGCCATCTCTTGGAGCCGCCTGGGGAGGCGTTTAACGTTGTGACTCATTGCTCGCCTGCGCATGTGCCTAGGGAGGGTCTGGAAAACCAGAGAGTTGGAAGACTTCTGCGAAACCGCTTTCAACATGGCACTGATCTCAGCAGCACGAGCTTGAGCAAAGGTAGACACTGGAATGAAAAGAACTGCATCAGAGCATGACAAACAGCAAAAAAACCAGAGGAGGACACTGTATGTAAATTGTGGAATTACTCCTATTACAGCAGTCTGATATCTTCCTGACATAAAAGTAAGTACTGTACACTGTCACTGAAAAAATTTCAGTTCTTTACATATCCTGTAGTTTACAGATATGGTCAAGCAAATATTTATATATGAATGAATCTCAAACCTGTTTAACCAACAATTTGTATTTGCATTAAATACTTCTTTGTTAAATTAGAATAGCAAACTTTTCAGGTGGTATTCAGGGAGATGAAAAAATCTTTAGCATGGAAAAAAAAAATGGAAGCAGTAACATATTACAGACTGTTTTAAAACAACCAAATAAAAATCCAGAGCTTGGTCTCATTTCATGTTTATGGAAGTGTATCTACTACCAAAGCACTGCCACATTTTGCAAAGCTGATTTGCTCTCCTAAATAAACGTTCTGTTAGACAAAAAGCTGTCTTTAACTCACATCGTGAGTAAAATCAGTTTCACTGGCTACATTAGAAGCAGATGACTGTCAGTACTCATTTTGCTGGCAAACAGAAACCAAAATGCATATCCCTCACTACAAGCAGGTGTAACTTTTCCACTCAGAAGTCTGAAAGAACCCATTGAACAACAGCTAGTCATTCATTCCAGTTCACAACTACTTCTGTGTTTTGGAGAAAATCAGGAAAAACAGAAGAACATAGCACCAGTTCCAATTCTTGCTCTTGCACAAAAACAATGACAGCAAACTTAATCACCAGCAAATTGCCCTGGACAGATAAATTATGACCTTTTCACATATACAAACCTGTTATGTATTTTGGCATTTCCTCAGATACACTCTGGTGCCCTCCTTGCCATCCTCCTCTTCCTCTGCCCCTCTCTCCTCTACTTTGCCCCTTTGAAAAATATTGGTCTTTCCTGTAAGAAGGCCCAGATGACTGATTTGAAAATTTCTGCTGCTGCTCAGAACGAACATCTCCTGGAAGGTTTAGAGATTAAAAGAGGTTAGAGAAACACAAAATAGTCTGAGTAACCAATAACTCTATTAGTCTTTCCTCCAGAAAACTGCATTGCAGACTCATCCTATTATATTTAATACATGTAACTGAAAAAGACACCAGAAATCAGAAGAATTGAGTTCTTTCTTATAAAAATAAGAATTTTACGCTGCCCTGAAGCAAACTTGTAGTAGACTAAGTAACTTTTGCATGCTCTGAAAATGGTACACAATCCAGACTTTGCCTCCAAGAGCCAGAGTGAAATCAATCCATGCAACATCACAGTGGTTTTTATTACTGTCTTGTCAGAATTTTAGGAACAAAACAGCAAAGTTATTTTTTTCCCCTTGCCCCTTGATTTTTTTTTCTATAAGCAAATGTGTTCTTGGCTGACATATATTTCTTTTACAGCAATAATTAAGGTAAGCATAATACATGTATGTTGGTGCAGTAAGTATTTGTCTGGTACAAGCACTTGAACCATACTGAAATTAAGTAACTAAAGCCTACAGAAAAGTTTCCTGAGGTACAGACATACCTTTCAGGAGTGCTAGGCACCTAAAGTTTCAGTACCTAAAGTTTCAAAGGGCCTTGAAGTCCTTATTCAAAGACCAGTGTATATTCAGCCTAACTAATATAATATATTAGTTTAGATTACTTTATGTTCAGCTCAGCCTTAGATAGGATTTCTACTACAACTTCAGATATGGTTCTCAGGCAGTTCATGCTGGACAATCCAACTAAAAAAGGTCCAGACAGCTGTTTCTACCACCCCATCCTCTACATCAAGATGAGTGCTTGAGAGAACAAGGGGCCATAGCATTCAGGGAGCTTCTCTAGTGAAAACCAACCTGTGTGTCCACAGAAATGGAATGACAGATTAAAAAAAACAGTTTTCAGGTTGATCAGCTTCTTAAACAAGCCTGACCCTTTGTCCCATGAAGACCAGCCAGGAGCAGATTCACATTCAGTAGCATCTCAATTTATGAGAACTTTAAAAAGCAAAGAACATCCTTCTTCCATTTGAAGTAAGCAGGAAACTGAAGTTTTATGTTCAGCAGCAGCAATACTGGAGCCTGCTGCAACCACACATCATGCAGAAGTGCAGTAATACTGCAGAAAAAAATATTTGGTGTAGAAACAGAAATTAGCTTTTATGTGGAACAATTCCCTGACCTGGTTTTCCACATGCCTGAGAGCAGCATTGTCCAGACACTGAGGTGAAGGTGAGAAGGAAATAGCTGGGAAAGAGGGATGGAAGCTGTCTCAGTCAGCAAATCTGTGTAGGCCCAAAATTAACTCAATATCACAAACACATCCTCTTAATGAAGGAAGTAAAAATTGTATTCAGAAGACAGAAGACTGTTTGGCAAAACAGTCACTGACTTAATAACTAAAAACCCCTTAAATTATTTTAGCTACTGTATAGATCCATAGTTTTGTAACTCCTACTTATAATTTTTCTTTCCTATTACAAAACAGCTCTGTAAAACTGCAATACTGACACTACAGAAGAATGCTACGCCTTTTAACAGAAGAACATAACCGCATAATCTTAGAAGTTCTCTGCTACAAATAAAGTAAGAAAAATGTGTTTGATCTGGTAGTACTCCTGTAATGACATTCCAAAATCTTCAGACACAGCTGAGCATAATTTGCTATGTCATTCTGTCTGCTTAGGAACTCTTCAGTCACCTAAATACACAGTGACACTTGAGGGTTTTTTCATTCAATCACAAAGATGCAATTTGTCAATTTCTGAAGGCCTCACAGTAACAAGTCCTTTTATGTGCGGGGTTTTTCCCAGAAATAATGTAGGTAACAAAATAACTAAATGTGAAGGTGGTGGTGGAAACTGAGGTCCGATTGAAGCATAGAGGATGCAGGTCAAACCACAAAGACAAAAAAAGCATCTAGCATACAAGCTGACAGAATCCTTCAGTCTTCAGCTGCAAAGGTTACCTGTACAAAATGCTCCAGCAATAACCCAGGACACTGCCATTTTAGGGACATGCCTTGCTGCCTCCTGCCAATACCCTTCACAGATACAGGAGCCACAAGCCCCAGGAGGCATGCAGATCTGAGGGAGAACTACTGCATTTATCATAGCACCAGAAGGCTAAAACAGCCCCCCCTGCAGCTCCCAGGTCTGGAGGAAAAGCAAGGGATAAAGAGGATTGGGTATAACATCCAAATTCATTTTACGACTAGGAACCGTAGGGATTCGTTACGAAATCTAAGAGATGATAGAAGGAAGCACATATTCACAGGGTACAGAATAGTGTTGACTGGAAGGAACCTCCGGAGACCATCCAGGCCAACCCCCGCCAAGGCAGGGTCACACAGAGCAGGTTACACAGGAACGGGGCGTTTGGAATGACTTCAGACACGGAGACTGCACAAGTCGTTCATGTTAAAGAGAATCCCATATTAACGGGACTTAACGGCAGCACCAGGACTAAAGGAGTCTATGGCAGGGCAGGAAGCCCTGGATACTCGCACGGCGAGCACGCCGCGGGCTGGTGAGAGGGGGACACTTGGCCCTGAGGGGGTGGTGGTCACCCTGCCAGGCCCGGGAGGGGCTCCCACAGCCGTACCTGGGGTCGGGCAGGCTCTGCTCCCGCCGCCGGTGAAGGGCCCCGGCTCGGCGGGCAGCGTGACGCTGGCCGGCTGGTTCCTCATCTTCTTGGCTCGCTTCTTCTCCCGCGCCCCAGACATCTCCGACGGGGGTGCGGAGCCTCTCCGTAGCGGGCAGAGGAGGGGAGAGGTCGGCGGGCGGTGCAGCCGCAGACCCCGGCACCGACCCCGACCCGGCACTCACTCGCGGCGCGGCCTCCACCGGCACACGTGGACACCCACGCCCCGGGACAGCGCATGCGTACTCCTGCGCCACAACACTGAAGGACTACATTTCCCAGAGGCCCCCGCGGGAGGTGGTGGGCGGGCCGTGCGCTGGCTGGTCTCTAAGGGGAGGGCGTGCAGGAGGGGAGGCCCCAGCACTTTCTGCAGCTGCAGCACCCGCTCCAGCCATGGCCTCGCTCGTGAAGAAAATAATCAGCACTACTAAGACCCCTTCACTGGCTCCCTACAGGTAATGCCTTAGCTAAGAAAGATCTGAGAGTCTTAGTGCATAACAAGCTGACCATAAGCCGGCAGCGCCCTTGCGGCCAATGCTTTCCTGGGGTGCTTCGGGAAAAGTGGCCAGCAGGTCGAGGGATGTGATCCTGGCCCTCTGCTCGGCCCTAGTGGGGCCACATCTGGAGTGCTGTGTCCAGTTCTGTCTCCTCAGTACAACAAAGACAAGGAGCTACTGGAGAGGGTCAGCAGAGGGGCACAAAGATCATGAGGGGTCTGGAGCATCACTTTTATGAGGAGAGACTGGGGGAGCGAGGCCTGTTTAGTCTGGAGAAGAGAAGACTGAGAGGGGATCCCATCAACACCTATAAATACTTCGAAGGCAGGTGCCAAGAGGATGGTGCCAGATGGTGCCAGGCTCTTTTCGGTGGTGCCCAGTGACAGGACAAGGAGCGGTGGCCATAAACTAGAACACAAGAAGTTTCAGCTTAACATGAGGAAGAACTTCTCTATATTGAGAGTGGCACAGCACTGGAACAGGCTGCCCAGGGAGGTTGTTGAGTGTCACACTCTGGAGACATTCCAAACCCACCTGGATGCATTCCTGTGTAACCTGCTCCAGGTGACCCTGCTTTGGATGATCTGAATGATCTCCAGAGGACCCTTCCAACCCTAACAATTCTGTGATTTTGGGAGCGGAAAGTCTCTTGGGAGGCGCAGGAGCAGGTTTTGCTGGCGAGGTTTTGGCAGGTCCCTGGGGGTCTGTCAGGCAGGCCTGGGGCTGAGGGGAGAGCAGGACCCCTGAGCAGGGGCCAGTCCTGGTACCCTGTCCCTGAGTAACCCCCAGGGACACCTGGAGTCCCAAAGCACAAGTGGGGCTGTGGTGTGTGTTTCTTATAGGCATTAAAAAGATGGAAAACTCCAAAGTGTAGAAGCAGAGTGACATGACATGAAGGTTAACTTCTGTAAACAATAAACTGTTGGTGGATTGCAGCAAGAGGCCTGGCATTGCTTGGCATCAGGAGAACATCTAAGACATGGGAAGGCAACAATTCTTTGTCCGCACGTGCACGCCGCTGTCCCAGCCTTCAACGTGGCTTTCCACTCCAAAATGTTGTGCTTATTGGCAGTTTTTGATGAAATACTGCTTATTATGCAGCCTGTTAAATGTATGATGGGTCTAACATCAATAAGTTTATCACTAACTTAGTTTATCAGATTTTAGTAAACTTGTCAAAGTCCAGAGAGCAGAAGTTGCACAAGAAATAACTGCCACATCTCTGCTGTGAGGCCTGAGCTTGGTTACACAGGAATGAGGGCTTAATGTGGAATGAAGAATTGGGATGTATGGGCTGCATTCCTGGTTCTGCTACAGCCCTTCAGTATGCTTTTTGGTGACCGATTTTTACTGTATTTTTCTATTTCCTTTACTGCATCCATTTCCCAGTACCTTGAGATAGGTATATAAAAAGACACATATCTGTCTATGCATCTATATATCTCATTAATATTATTAACCTTTTAAAAGACAATGCAGAGATACTGCTCTTGTATTAATCCACAATCATTTTTGTAAAGAAGATCTGATTGACAAAGAGCATGGTTCCTAACACCATCTCTCTGACAGACAGTGTTGTTCTAAGGTCACAGTGTCTGCCCAGTTATGCATTTAGGTACACTAAACCTGAATGACTTTAGACATACATTCACATCCCTGCTGATTAATGAGTAGCTATGACTGGCCCTTGTTATGAGGTGCATCTGCAGTTAAAGAATGATTTGGGTTTGTGGAGTTGAAGTTTCCCTTAGCTTCACTCGTGCGTTTGAGTGCAGTGGAAGTGTACTCCTTGGCTGGTGAATTGCTCCTGGTCTCAGTGAATGGAGGATTCCATAGGTGAGCACACCAAGAGGAGGAAGCTGAGCAGAGGAGGGGACCCAATAAGGCTGCAGCAGATGTTGATTTGGCAGTGGTATCAGAAGGCTTCAGCTTGTTCTTTCCTGAGTGATTCATGATTTAGGACTCTCTGAAGGTCTCTGTTGAGATAAACATTTCACTGTCATTTGCTTTGTGATAAGCAGTACAAGACAATCTCTTTTACTGGAGAGCCCATATATTCTTGTTGCACAGTTCTCTGTGCTTCAAACAGGAACAGAAGTTTGTGCTCTGAGGGCCTCCCTCCACAGCAGGAGTGGTAGGAAAGAAAATTAAAGAAGCCTGTGTGTACAAGCACACGTTTCTATCAACAAGACTGTGTCAGCTAGAAAACTACTTTATTCACAGGTTTCTCTTCTTTGAATGGTGTAGTTTTGTGATTTAGTCTATTTTTGTTCGTTGATGACAGAAAAAATAATCCCCATGTAAGATAGTTTACTGTATCTGACAAGTTACTGGTTATTTTTTCCTCCTATGAAATTACAGGAGAATGTAGGACAGGTATAAAATGAAAGATGGGAATGATGGCACTCTTCAAACTGCCTAACCCTGATCATTTGACTGAGTCCTTAGATTAGGTTGGTCCCCTGTGAGCTGTATGGTTTAAGACAATCCAGCTGAGTGAATCTCAGTTGAGAGATGTACTAAAAATGTTCTCTGAGTATGTCCCTCTTTTTCCACTGACATTAAAGGGAACCAAACCTCCTATTTCAGATACTTCAGAGAGGTGCCTAACTCTAGTTTGTGTAGCTTGAGACAGTTGTTGAATGGTCAAAACAATGCATTTTCTTGTGGAATGAGAAGAGGTATGAAAAACGGTGTTGACACGCTAGAAACACTTCCAAAAGAATCTTTCTATCATTTCTTTCCAAAATATTTTTAATTATTGGTTGAAGAGAATTAAATTATGTCTCTTGCATAATGTTTGCTAGGTAGTTTAAATCTTTGTTTTCAACTTTTAACCTCTTTGTAGTAGAGACATTAATAATTGCCAACTCAAGCAAAAGTACAGTTGACATTTTTTATATAAATGTTTTGCAAATAGCTTGAATTTTGCATTCTTCTGAATTGAATTAACCCAGCCAAGAAGTCACTCAGGTTATTTGGTGAGAATGATTGTTCTGGGGATGGAGTGATCAAGGTGTTTTGCTGACTGTCCAAATTCATTACTCTGGAGGAATACTGCTGGAGAACCAGGGTGCAGGGTGTCACCTCACACCTGTAACTCATTACTGTAGTGCCTGTTTAAGAAGAAAAATGTTGAATCTCTTTTGACTTTTTTTGTTGGTTTTTGTTTTTGTTTTTTCCTTTGTTCCTCTGCAGCTGAAATGTAGTTGAAAGGTATTGTCTGCTTCTCAAAGTGGGATGGAATATTTATCTGGGCAGGTGCAAAATATGTTTTTATTTACTCTGCCTTCCCTCATGTGCTATCTGCTGTGTGGAAGCTGTAGCTCAGTTTAGTGTTGTGTTGCTGCATTCATACCTTGTGCCTTTGCAAGAAAAAGGGTTTATCTCCTCAAGGGCAGAGCTATGCACTTCCATAGAAGGTGTAATCCCAGCTCTTCAAAAGCATAAGCAGATTGATGGATGCCTGCATGAACAGACTTGCATGTGCATAACCTCAGTCTTCTTTCTGATACATTATAAAGTACTGTAGAAAATTTGAAACGTGCTTTCAGATTTGAAACATGAAATGTTTTTGTGGGGAAATGTTAGACCTAAAATGCCACTTGTGTTTTCAGCCAAGCCGTGCTGGTGGACCGGACAATGTACATTGCAGGGCAGATAGGGCTGGAACCTTCCACTGGGCAGCTTGTCTCTGGAGGGGCAAAGGAGGAAGCCAAGCAGGTAAGAAGTCTTCCAGCAATTAACTTGTAATGGAGTTGGTATGTGTCTAATTAAACATGGAATTGTGAGAAATTGAGGAGACTGGAAAGCACATCACATCCTCCACATGAGGGAAAAAGCAGGAGGAGGTCATTCCATCTTAACTAACACTGTCATTTTTCCAACAACTTGGAAAACTTGGAGGTCAGCTTCATGTAGGAAGGTAAGAAAGAATCAGTGTTTGAAGCAAAGGTTCACACCCCAATAAAAACCCTGTCTTGAGTCAGGGAAAGTTTTACTCCCCCCGCAGCAAAGAGGTGGAGTGAGATAATAGGATGAAATGGAGCTGCATCATGCATTCACGTCTAATGAATGGATGGTTTAATATTTATTAGATGCTCCCTTTTATTAATTTTTGTCAGTCTTTTTTTGACAGTTGAGGTTTTGCTGGTTGAACTTACAGTAGGAAAACGTGGATTCAGCCAAGTCACAAGTCATATTTACATACTTGCTTAAATATAACCCAGCTGATAGATAAAAGATTTTTGTTTCATTTTTCTTTAGGCTCTAAAAAACATGGGAGAAATACTGAAAGCTGCAGGCTGTGACTATGGCAATGGTAAGTGCTGCTGTGACTGGCAAACAGGTGGTTGTTTCTACCTGAATTAAAAAATTAAAAAATCAAGTGACCTTTTAAGAAAAAGGAGAAAGCTATTTGCTGAACATTCAATTGTTACCAGTAGCTGGAAGAAACAAAAGAAATTGTGAATTTAGGTTAAAAAATAAGATAAATAAATCTACGTGCTAGTCTTTGCAATGGGTATCAATGGAACACTGCCTTTCACCAAAAATTTGTGGCAGTGGTACTAATATTTTAATTCCAACTGGGGAAGCTCAGGTACAGGCAATGTTGCAGTGACTGCAGACATTTTAAGCATACTAGGCTTTGCTCCAGGTGAAAGTAGGTTTGTATCTGTGGTGTAAATATTCTAGACACTCTCAATACTTTTTGGGTGGAGGACTCTACTGGTGAAGCCACACCAGGATTAATGCCGGGTTAGGCAGCCCTGGGAAAAAATTCTAGCACAGACTCTATTTTCAGACCTTCTATGAACTTTTTTCTCTGGCAGCAGATATTATATGTGATATAAGTTATTGCCAGCAGCTGGCTTACAACAGCTATGTTAATTGATCTGCTTATCAGCTCAGTGCCTCATGGAAGAATTTGGCTTTTTCAGAGCTAGTCAGGAATGGCTTAATTCTTTAAAGCTTTTTTACATACTAGGTGCTCAGATTTTTTAGGTGGTTCCCTAGGTTGTAGCTCTAATGGTCAGTATCTGCAAAACTTTTCAAAATGTTTCGAATATTTGAGAAAAATGTATGAAATAAAAGCAAGAAATGCACTAAATTTTTTCAATTTTTTGTATGCAAGTCAGAGGTCTAAAATAACTGCAATTCTCTGATTTCTAGTTGTGAAGACTACAGTTTTGATGGCAGACATGAAGGACTACAATGATATTAATGATGTTTACAAACAATGTAAGTAGATATTTTGCTTGTGTTTTACCATTATGGCTTGTGGAACAAATTATGTTGATGGTTATCAAAGTGTTTTAATGACTCAGATAATGTAGTTCCATATTCTTTGAAATTCCTGTAGAAATTTAAAAAAAAATTCATTTTCAAGTATCAGATCAAGCAGAGCCTAATTTCATGTGGATTTGTGTTCTACCATCCCACTAAGTAACTCACTGTCCTGTGAAGATCAGCTCCTGCTATCCCCTACAGCTTGATCTTTTCCTCTTATCTTGTTTGATGTTCTGCTGTCCTGGCTATAATTCTACTGTAGGCAGCCTTCAGATGCTGATTTTCAGATTTTATATCTCTGTTTCTTTAAAGTCTGTATCTTTGAACAATTTCAGGGTCATTGTTACGGGACAGGGCTCATTCTTTATACAAGGATGAACCATGCTGCTCCCCTTGAAAAAAGAAGAGAGCAATACTTGATCAACAAAAGTGAATGTAGACTGAAATAGGTGATTGCAACGAGCCATGTTGTGTAGAGTAATTTGGGACAATTTGCATGAGCTCCTTATTTATATAGCTTTGGCTTTTAATTAGATAGCAACATCTGGTCTTTAATGAAGTCTCACTGATAAGCAAGTAACAGAGTCTCCTACTTGTTAAAATGTACTGCGGGGTGTGTGTGTTTAAGCAGAGTAAAATCAGACCAGCTGCATGCTTAGTTACTTGTTGCTTCCAGCCTGGAGTTTGAGAAAACAGTTGCTGCTGTTCTTTCATTGTGAGTTATTATCTCAATGCGGGACCCCAAAATTGCCATTATTAACAGATTTGTGATAATTGTCACTAGTAAAACTTTCACTTCATTATGCAAATTTCTCGGAAGTGTTCAGCCAGGTTGGATGGGACTTTGAGCAATCTGATATAGTGAAAGATGTTCTTGGCCGTGGCATGGGGGTGAATTGGACTATGTGATCTTTAAAGGTTCCTTCCAACCTGAACTATTCTAGTATTCTATAAATTCAGCTCTTATATCTTTACCAGTACCCTTCCCCATGCCTTACCCCTGTTCTAATATCTGTGATTGTCAGGTCTAAATGGGCATAAATCAAGGAATAAATCAAGGGCCTATTTTCCCTCTTTTCCTCTGTTTTCCTTTGATTTGAGTAAGGTTGGACTCCTGGTGACTTTATGTGAATCTGAGATCTTTGCTCATGACTCTTTTAGCAGAGGCCTGTTTCTCTCTCCTGCTCTTTCTGTGAAAGAGCCATCTTCCACTCCCTGGTGTTTGAAAGTGGGTGATCACCATTCTGATTTAATCTTCCTTTTTCAGCCAAGTTGTGTTAAGGCTGTGCAGTGTCAGCAGAATACAAGTTATCACTGGCCACTAGGTCACAACTGCAGCTTACTGCTTGGGCATGAGTGGTGGCTTGCTGAGACTGAGAGCAGTCAGTCACCAAAACAAAAAAACAAGGGGGAAATGATAGCTGGCATAGAAGTCTTGTAGCCTTGAACCTGAAACTGTTCCAAGGATTTCATTTTATGCAGATTACTTTGAACTGTGTTTTATCAAGCCAAGTTTAGTGATTATTGGATGTTTCTGTTTAAATTACAGTTTTCAAGGCAAACTTCCCAGCCAGAGCAGCCTATCAAGTTGCTGCTTTGCCTAGAGTAAGTTTCACTTTTCTGTCTACAAAAAACTCCAAAATTTTCTGGAATACCTTACTACTGAAGCATTCTGACAGCTTTTCTAATTCTGAAATTGTTTTGATTGCAATTATTTTAATAAAGACTCTTAATTAGTTTCTTTTCTAAGTATACTATTGTTATTCCCACACTTTATCAGAGATCTGAATATGAGATATGTATTTCTTTATGGTGGAAGATAGATAAAACATTGGAAATAAGGGGTTATGATACTTGAGTAAGCATAAATTGAATTTACAATATTAGTGAACATTGCTAAATCAGTAATATAACTGTCAGAAATATAATCTCTCTCAAATGTCACTCTGTTCTTATGAAGTTGTGTTGTTTACCCAATTGCTTCATAAAATAGATACATTAAATTCCTAATATGTTTCTTCATTGTTTTGTCACAGGGGGCCAGAGTTGAGATTGAAGCTATTGCCATTCAGGGACCTCTCCAGGATGCTTCAGCCTGACTATAAGTAGAGACTGGATATCTTACAATGACAGTTTTAGATTTAGTTAATAATTCTCCCTTATATCCAATTCCTACAGCTGACTAACAGCAGTTACAAACAGTTGAAATCAATAAACTTACTAAGGAAAGGTGCTTTCTTCAGGACTTACAGTGAGTTCTCTGCTGGCAAACCCTGAAAAGTGCCTGAGTCCTGCTAAAATCAGCTGAGCCAGATTGCAGGACAGGACCTGCCCTTTGTGAAAGTGACTGGATATTCAGGTATTAAGGTACATACCTGGGTGAATGTATTAGAGTTATACTGTGGGTGATCTGGACAGGGAAAACTATTTGTAATAGTAGGTTTTTAGTAACAATTTTAAATCAGAAAAAATGACAGAAATGAGAAAACAGAACACTTGAATTGCTTAGCTTATATCTTCACTTCTGAGGAATTTTACTGTATTTGCTTCTGAATTTTCTTAACCTCTTCCTTTATGTAATAGATTACTGTTGGGACTCAGATTTTTTCATATGCAAGCAATTGCTTAACAAAGTTAATACTAATTTCAGAAAGAAGAAAATGATGCTTTTCTGAAGTAAAGTGGTACCTTTATAAATCAGATGAAAATTAATATCTACATGTAGCCTTTCTCAAGCAATTCAACTTTGACTATGTTTTGATTAAAAAAAAACAGTAAAAATTTTAAAAATGTTTAATGAGAATAAAATATAATTGCAACTGCAAAAATGTGCTTGTCTATTATGGGAACAAACTTTTCTTTTCCTGATTTTGTTGATAATCCATTACTAAAAAAGTCTCCAGCTTGCTTATTCAATAACAAAAAGTTTGAACCAAAAGAATAGGCTTATTATCTACATCCCAATAGCTATGGATTAAATTCTCCAGGATGGGAAGCTTTCAGCTACTGTCATTACAGTTCTTGTAATTTTTTTTCTCTGACATAAAGGTCAGAAGCATCGGTTTGATGGGGTGATTAAGCAATATTGAGAAGTCCAACTGGTGATGCTAGTGACTTATCCCATCCTTCTGTACTGATCTTCTATCAAGTAGAAACAGATACTGTGAGAACAGTCAGCCCTACTTACCAGTCCTAGATTAGATGTGAAACAGCCATTCCTTCTTTTCACTGAGCTTATAAATTGTACCATTACAGAAAAAAGATTCATGATGAGTTTGTCACAGCAAATATGTGCAGATATAAGGATTTTTTTATAGTATTATCTTGCTTTGAGAGATAGTTATTTTTATTAGAAGCAAGATAATGCCTTTGTTATTTCAAACAGCAAACTTCCAAACAGCCTTTGAAAAATGCCTGACTTTTCTCTAAATAAACTTCCTATATATAAACTTTGATTAGTTTTGGCTTCTGTTCTTGTTCTGTCTGTACTAATAATGCATCTTAGGCATCTTACAGCTCTGACTCCATAAGCAATCCCACCTAAAAAAAACCATGGTCAGACTTCTTAGGAAAGAGTTAGTACTAACTAATATGGCTATGACTTTCTAGGAAACACAAAGAAGATGTTCCTTCATTTTGTCAATTAATAATAATTTAAAATAATGCAATTGGAGTTACATTTAAACTTTTAAATGAAATTTAATTCCTAATTTATTTTTAGATTTCTCTGTTACAGCTTTGTTTGGGTATAATTACTTGGTTGGTATTTATTTCGCTGATTTAGTTCAAGTTCACTGTAAATCAGCTGATTTCAAGTGTCTTGAACATGAGCTATGTTCAGCCTTTTACAGCCACAGTGGTTATCCCTTACTGCTCACGTTCTTCCCCGCCGCCTTCCTAACCTGTGTCCCGCAGCCTTTGTGCCCACCTCGAACCCAACGCTAGATGGCAGCTGCGGTACTTTTTTGGCGGTCTGACTTGTGCATGTGCCGGGCAAGTCCGTTGCAGCACTCCTTTAGAGACTTCGGAGGTAGGAGAGTGAATACACCATCGCTTTCCACGGTAAGGGACAGTCTGAGACTGAAACGTGAATTAAACACCTGGAAGAAGTTCCATGCTGGATGCCGCTAACAAGGCAGAACACATTGCTTCCATTAAGTGTTTTTATCAGTAAGTAGGTGCCATTCTGCAAAAACTCAGGAAGAGAAATTCCCTTTTAGCTTTATGATTCTTCAGCTGAAGACATTTGTAGTTTTTAGACTATATATTTAAATCAAAGCCATTCAAGACATTCTCTTGATATGTGTTCTTCTGGCACAGGAAGTCTAGAATAACTGAAATAAACTCTCTTATTTACAGCTCTAACATAGTAGTTTTCAAAATAAAAAATCAGCCTTCCACAGAGAAGTGTAAAACATTTATTTAAACATAGTTATATAATTTTATTCTGTTATTTAAAACAAAAAGGCCAACACCCATGATTCTCCAATATGAAAAGCCTATCTCTTAAGTCTTAATTTGCAAACTACAAAGTACACAGACATTTAACAAATCTAGTTTTAAATAGAGGTATGTTAAAAACAGCTTTTTTTTTTTCCCTTAGCTAGACTGAGCTGCATGCAAAATACAAAATTACAAATCAGCTTGTGGCATCCTGACTTAGGCATTTAAAATTTGTTTCTATCACATGTAACTAAAAAACCACAGCAAAACAGGTCTCTTTCTGTGAAAGTAAAGCAATGTATAAAGTACTGAAATGTATATGTTCTACCAGGTGTTTCTTTTAGTAAGACTTTCTTTTTTAAATTATTATATTCTCTACAGACTAAACAGTGCAAAAAATGAATTTCAGTACCTAGTTTTAATAAAACTGTGGTCTCTTAAACCACATAAACTGCCCCAATCTTCTACCAGCACTTGCTCTTGCTGCAGTGTTTACCTAAAAGCATTTCCTCATTGAGTGGAAGAGCCAACCCCAGCCTGCCAGATAGGCAGGGATCTTCTGAGATCCTACAGTGTGCATGTGTCTGCACAGAGCTGACAGAGTGTAAATTTCCACTTCTTCTAGGGCTGTGGTTATTGGTAATTAGAAAAAAAATTGCAATTTCTACCAGAACTTTCTTGTTAGCTTGGAAATTAAGCTTGTTCTTTCAAGTGTACTGCCCAGCACTCCCTGCAGTGAGGAATGGTTACNCTACCAGAACTTTCTTTCTCCCTGCAGTGAGGAATGGTTACTTCTGCCTTGGATGAAGTCGAGGGCTGAAGATTGTTTAGCTTTTGATAAAATACAAAACAATTATCAAAAATGGTTGATTGTATTAAAAAAAAATATTATGTGGCTTAAGATCTGCAGGTGTATCCTGTAAATACAAATATAGGAGCATATCCTTTTCCCAGCCTTTAACATGAGAAAGCTCTTTGACAGACCAGTTCCTGCTCCCTGCAACCTCTGAGTAGTCCCAGGTTTGCAGAGGCAAATAACTGCAGGCACTGGCCCTTATCCATAGTACATGCTTTGGTAGCTCCCAGACCATGAATACTAGATCTCAGTGAAATTTGCATGGTAGAGATGTCTTATTTCTCAGGGCAAGAGTGTTTCGCATATTTCTAGCAGGCACATTTTCATAATTTAGGTGATTTAACTTTTCATGTTCAACATAGTATCAAGCATATTTCCTCTTTAGATAAGGAGAAAGAGAATTCACCTGTTGTGATTATAGACTATGTAAGGATGAAGGTGATTGAAAAAGACTGTTACTGTTGAGTCGCTGACTGGTTTATATTCCTCTTGTTTTCATCTGCCTTGCTTAATGATGCCTGAAGAAGCTGAACAGTGAGGACACAGGACAGTCACCTGTCTTCCTTGTTACAACAGTGGTAGAAAGAGTGACTCTGAGGTGAGCAGGTCATTTTGACTCCCTTGTGTCTTCACATTTTATTTCCAAGTGCAGTCTCTGTTGATATGAATACTACTGATCTCTGTCACAGAGCTCCTGTTGGTTTATGCTAAAAAATAGTTTCATGCTTGCCAGACTGCAGTTCATGATCTTGCCAGTAGTCAGCCTGTCTCTGCCGATTTAATCTGTGTTTTGGAGTGGGGCTGTGCTGGCACATGTGCTGGTGGCTGAACTGAATTCCCAGCTCACAGGAGGAGATCAGCCAGGAGATGCAACTGAAGATGGAAGTGCTTGGGGCATCCTGGAACATGGCTGTACACCCAGCCTAGTCCTATGTCACTTTGGGGTGTTCTCATTCTGCTCAGTACCTGTTCCCCCCTCCTCAGCTCTTGAAAGTTCATGGTGTTGTTTTTCATGGCTTCTTTTCATGGTATGGTTTGAGTATGTGGATAAAAACTTTGACTACTTCTGTTTGAATTTTTGATGCTCACTTTAATGTCAATAGATTTTTTTAATAGAACTAGCAGCTTGTTTTAGCTTCTCTATTACAGAAGGCTAGAAAAACTAAAAAATAAATTAAAAGTGACATCCACCTAGCAAAAATTCCCTAAAAAAAAAATGCATTTGGGTTCTAAAAGTTTATGATGTTGCCTACGGGAAGTTGACATTAAATGAAGCTGACAAGTTCATAAGAGTGCTGCTAAGCAGAAAACCTTAGATTTAGTGATACAGCCAAGAACTATCAGCTTACACAAAAGGTTAATAGGCCAAGGATATCAATTAGATTATTTAATACAAACCAGAGTCAGCTGGAGTCAGACATGTACATGCAGTATAAAATTATCTCTCAGCAGGGATTTGTATAATTTGCTGGTGACAGGATTGTTGTTAAGTCCTTTTGTACAATAAAGCTAATAAAAGAGCAGTGTTGTGCTTGCCATTTTTAGGTAACTGATCTTTTCTCCATGTCCTACATCCTTATGCCACAGAATCTTGTAAACACAGTCCCCAGCAATGTATTACATACAGTCCCTTTGCACAGGACATAGCCTCAAGCTGTGCCAGCAGAGGTTCAAGTTGAACATCAGGAGGAATTTCTTCACAGACAGGGTTGTTAAACATTGGAATGGACTGCCCAGGGAGGTGATGGAGTCACCATCCCTGATTGAGAAATGACTGGACATGGCACTTATTGCCATGGTCTAGTTGACAAGGTGGTCTTCAGTCAACATTTGGACTCCAGTAACTTAGAGGTGTTTTCCAACCTAATTGATTCTGTGATCCTGCAACATTCACCATCAGAACGAATTTCTACCCTTTATCTGACCCAAAACACAGAATATATCCAGGGCCTCCTATTTTCACAGGAAATTTGTTTGAAAGTATTGCCATTCAGCTTCATCTCCAAAATGATTATTTAACATTTAACAGCAGTCCAGAGAAATATAATAGATAACCTTTTCTTTGGGAACATGCTTATATTTGTCTCTTAGGTTTATATTTTCTCTCTTAGAAATCCATTTTAGAAGCCACAAATGCATATGAGAGCTACACAGCTAAGGACAGGTTATTATTGACCATGAATGTTAACAGCTGTGGAGTTATCTTCTAGGATTTATACAACTAAAACATCCCACCCAGTTAAAAATTCCATCTTCTCTCTGCTTCTGCAGAAGTGATCACATATATTGTATTACAGTCTCTTCAATAAATCTGAGGTTAAAAATGGGGAGTGAGCAGCACACAGCTGGGTCCTGGACACTGCACAGGTATCTTCTATTTTCTGGAAAACTCACCTCTGCATTTAGAGCTTGGTAAATGGGCACTTTGCTCTCCCAGTCCTCTATGTGCTGTACACTTCAGCAGCTGCCTACATTGGTAGTCCAGGCACTCAGAGGAACTGCCTACATACAATCATTTAAAGAGAAAAAAGCTATACTCTATCCTGTATAATGTTGGTTGAAGGTTTCAGTGATTTGAAGCCAGTTATCTGAACCTGGGAAAAACTCCTAATTGAAAAACTGCGGTTGAAAAATTATCTTGGTGTGTATAGAAGGCACTCTGTGGCAGGGAGATGAAGGTTTGGGTATTTCAAACACTTGAAGTCTTGGCAGCTTGACTTCAAAAAATCTGTATTATATAAAACTTTCCAATGCCTCCTATTCATGTGTCTGTAGCTTGTGGTTCAATCCATAAAAGCCTTTTTATTTTCCCAACCCAGTAAAATTTAAAAATATTCATGTGAACAGAAGATCAGGCCCAAGAGGAGAGCGTTCATTGAGACATAACTTCTATTCCTTGTTATTAGCTGTCTCTGAAACACATGGAAAAAATTAATTTAGCAATTAATTGAAGCTATAACTTGATATTCACTAAATCTGACAGGAACTCAAAGTGAAAGTTCCCTGGAAGTATCACAGGATGAAGGGGATATCTGCTCTTTTCCCACATTTGTAAGAATGTTCTGTGTGGACCTAAAAGCAATCTCTGGTTCTGCTTCCTTTTCCCCCATGCCGTTCATACACAGTCTTCCTGTTAAAGACATTAACATCACCTCTGTGTGTCACTGCTACAGTCTCGAGCTCCTCCTCACCCTGCTGCCTTTTCTCTTCACAACTTTTGAAATCACTACATCATTCCAGTCAGATTTGACATAGAGGCAGGCATTTCTTGGACAGTAAATCCTAAATAAGCGCAGGAGACAAAGGGCATAAATTGAAGTTCAGGGTATTACCTTTAAATACAAGATTTTTTTTTTTCTGTAAGGACAATTATGTGAATAGGCTGCCCACAATTGATGGAGTCTCCACCCCTGGGGATTCAAAACCCAACAAGACAACCTGTTCCTGCTTTGAGCAGGACTAGACAAGCTCCAGAGGTATTTGTCTACCACAGCTATTCCATGACAAAGTATGGCTGAGGAACTGTGTCCAGCCCCTGAAGCTACTGTTGGCCATCAGCAGCTGAGAAGCTCTGGGGTTCACTTGGTAGCTAAAAGGTAGTGCCCAAGGGGATGATTGGCTGAAATCACAGTGTCTGGCCATCTCAGCTCAAAGTACTTCTTTCCAGCTAGAAAACTCTGCAAGGGTAGGGAACATGTGAATGTGGGACTTGCTCACACTGAACTGTGGTGTTCCATGAGGGTGGGTAAGGAACACAGGAAAGGTGGGAAATATTGCTTGGGAATGAAGGTGACCAATGAAAAACATCCAACTGCAGTGATACTCCGTGCCTATAAGAAGATGGTTAATATAATGTGAAAAAAGCTAACTCCCTTTAATGGTTTCAAATTCAACACACCAAGCATGTCACTGAGCATTCCCTTGTTCTTAGGTGGACATCAGCTACCTTTAGAGCCCCCCCTTTTTTTTTTAACTAGGAGCAGCTTGTATCCTCTTAGTCATACCCTCCTAGAGACAAAGCTGTGAATGTTTTTGATGTCTCTCAAAGAATTTTTCCATTCCCTTAAGCAGTCTTTCTTTCCTGCCCAGAATCTTGCTTTATTTCCTCAATATCCTTTCAAGATGGAAGAACTGCTCCCTTACACAACAGAATCCCAGGTTTAAATGGTCACTATTCTGTTCTTAGCATTGTTTGCTGCTCTTGCCTGCAGCTGTTCTCTGAGCTGTGTCAGTGCACTGCCATCATCTGAAATGCATTACAGACATAGAAGCAGGGCTGCTCTTTCTGCTCCCTTACAAAACTTTTGGGGAGAAAACTGTCAAAGCAGGCAAATGCAGGAAGAATTTCAATAAAGCTGTAATCATCACTGGGTGAAATTTCTGGAAATGTTCAAGGCCAAGCTGGATGGAGCCCTGACCAACCTGATCTAATGGGTGGCATCCCTGCCCATGGCAGGAGGGTTGAAACTAGGTGATCTTTAAGGTCCATTCTAACCCAAGCCTTTATATGATTCTCTTACCCTTCAGGGGCAGGAAGATGTTCTTTGAGGTTTCCTAGAATCAAGTTAAGTGCTTTGCTGAATTCACAGCACAGAGAGATGATTCTTTGCAAAAGCATAGGAGCTTTTAAAAAAGACATCATTTTAAGACATTAAAAACAAGTTAATTG
Organism: Promerops cafer; assembly: GCA_013398275.1. Classification (NCBI taxonomy): domain Eukaryota; kingdom Metazoa; phylum Chordata; class Aves; order Passeriformes; family Nectariniidae; genus Promerops; species Promerops cafer. The sequence continues at coordinate 1,352,760 of VZSE01006395.1, forward strand.
ATTAAACTTGTTTGACTTCATAGGCAAATCTGGCATAAATTTAAAGATCCTGCAAAAGAACAGTTGTCAATGGCCAACAGTTGCTTGTCTTCATAGGCTAGCTTAAAAAGTAAAAATCTGTAAAGATGAGCAACTGTTAAACATGAAACTTAAAGGGAGGTGAGCATTTTTTTTTAATCACTGCTGATCTAATTTTACTTGGGTAATCACAAGGTCATAAAGGCACATAAGCCTTGGCCAAACTGCTTGACCACCACCCTACTTGTCTTCCAGACTGCAGTGCTTATGCTGAAAACCATTTTCCCTAGCCCTCTAGCAGAAGCATAAGCAGCAGTGCAACACGCTGGCTTGCCCTAAGGCTGTGACACATACTAGCATTGGGAAGGAACCAGACTGCTCACCCCAGGTGCAAGAGGTTCCTTTGGAAGTCATGAAGGACACTGGTGAAAGGTATCTGCCACCCTTTCTGCTGAAGCTGTTCTCTTCTGAATTACAGAAATACTCGCTAGAGATTGTGAGCATGACTAAGTACGCCAGTGATTAGGAGGGAGGGGAGAGGGAGAAGGTGATACCAGCTCTTGCAATAATGTTTGCTGGGGGAAAGGAGGAGTTGTCTGCATTGCCTCCTCATCCTTTTCCACATTCCAGCAATACCATAGGGTAACCTGTGGTGGTGGAATCACCACCCCTGGAGGTGTTCAAAAAACGTGTGGATGCAGCACTTAGGGACAGGGTTTAGTGATGGACCTGGCAGCACTGAGTTAACAGTTGGAGTCAATGATCTTTTCCAACCTAAATGACTCTATGATTCTAATTCTGCCTTCTGGGGCATGTGAACACCTTACATGATAGATTCAAGTGTGAAGTTCTTAGTGAATGTGGAGGAAGAAGCAATAACTTTTGTAGCAAGACTGTGGTGACAGAATTTTGACCATAATCTCAAAGTCTGCCAGAGGGATAATCTTATCCCCTTGAATTTTTTGCTTCACTGGTGTGACAGTTTTCCAGAGGAACTTTATTTGGCCTGTGACTTTTCCTTCCCACCATGTGACTGAATATGCTGTGCAATGTGCTTTCATCATAGCACCACACTGCTGATTTCAGCTGATAAGGAGAACAAGGGGATCTAAAATGACTGGCATAGAATGGGAATCACAAAGCAGCATTAAGGCTTAGCTTACAAAAACAAGCCTGCAAATAATAATGAGCAGAGTCATGATTTTAACAAAGGTTTTTTATTTTCCAAGACTGCATGTTACAGTCTATCATTCTTCCCAAAGAGGGAAAAGTTATCACTGATAAGGCTTGTGTATTATATAAAGATGACCCATGTAAAAAGCATGACTTCCAATTGATTGCTTCCAAAAATGTCTTTTACTGTAAAGTATTTTTGACTGTCTTGTGTAAAAATGCAGAAAGCAGCTGTATGCCAACAGGGGAATAACAAGATATGCTCAATAAGGACAGCACAGTCTTTGCTGTCTCTTAAACAATAACCCATGTGGTCCTTCCCTCCTCTGTCAACATACCTATCTCTGTCGCTGCTGCACTATCCACAGCTTCTCCTGTTTCTTCTTCTTTTGTTTCAGGCCCTTCACTTACTGTCTCACTGAGCAGCTCAGTTTCCACCTGTTCTCCCGTCTCACCTGGGAATGGTAACCATGGAGATCAAATTAGGATCCACTAAAAAATGCACCAAGTGCCCCAGCTCCTTTCTGTAAACCTGATTTTGCTATGTAAGCTCTCCAATGCCCCTTACCAAGGTACCCCCCACAAATGAACCCAGAGGGAACAAACAGGAAAACACTTTTCATCATCCAGCTATATGGTTGCCTCATGCCCATGAAGTTCTCCTAATGCTTTCATAAAATCCCCTTGATGCTGTATCCTGAGGAAATCATGAGTACTGTTTCTGTTCAAATTATTTTTCCTGGATTTTATTTCATAGATGTGCAGTTTTATTTGCAACAGGAGCAAAACAGAATTAGAAAACATGGTGACATGCAAGTCTGGCTGAAACCCTGCTTTCCCAGGGAAGCTGCTGCCTAACTCATTTCCTCCCATAGCTATGGAAGCACAAAGAGAAAGCAAAACAAATGCTAAGTATCATATGTACCATAGCATAAAAACAGAAAATGCCTTCTTCATCAGATGCCTCTGGGAAGAGAATGCACACAAGTTAAGGTATTACTTCTACCTTGGAAGTAATAGGAGCAAAACTCTTTTCCCCAAAAGCTTCATTCACTCACCCTGCACACATCATTTGGTGCTAAAAGCCCCACAACTCATCTTCAGGCAGACAGACAACTGTAAACACGTTTCCACTGATGAGAGGTGACAGCACAAGGTCCAGGGCATGCTGCTCTGCCTCCAGCACTGCCCTGAGGCTTAGAAATGGTGAATAATTAAATTGGAGTTTGCAGCTGGGCAGGATGTGTGTTGAACAGGTGAGCAACCTGTCATTTACTGCTTACATAAAACAAGGCTTTAAAACAAAAGATGGATACCCATTTTATGTAGAGGACGAAATTCTTTCATGAAGAGAGACACAGGAGAGGACAAATCAATCCAACGACCATGCTCAGCTACTGGGATGCAAAGAATGAGATTCACAGAGCCAGTTCAGAGACATGCAGCACAAAGCCCCAGGATTAGTGGCAGTGTGTGTAACTGGCTCTGGACTTCACACGGATCAGTCCTTCTGCACCTCACACTTCTTCAAGGCAAAAGTGGAGTGAGGATGTCTCCCTGCAGAGAAATACTCCTCATGTGCTTCACCTGCTTATTCCCTGAAGAAGAGCTACCCCAGGAATGTATCTGATTCCTTAGTGAGCTACTTTGTACCATTTAGGAGAAATTTGATTCCTCCTGTGAAGTGTTGATCTTCTGCATGTGCAGTCCATGTGCTCTGGGCACTAACCCAAAGAGAAGCATAGCCCACAATTTCCAGGAAGGAGCACATGTCCCATAAAGGTCCCTCCACAGCACACGGAAATACCTCAGACACCACTGCTTCCTCACACAGCCTCTCTCCCCATGCAGTCATCTCCAAGCATTTCTGCAAAGACAGCCCTGTGTCTCTCCACTACTACTTCTCTTCTGCTTGTCTTGTAGCCTTCTAGGACAGACTGGACGTGCCAAGTGGGCATCAGAGATGCTTTGTCTTCTACATCCAAGCATGCACCCTCCAGCTTTATGTGTGCAAGGACAGTTGGTTTATCATTAGTACATGTGACTAAGTAATTGAGCCTTTGGGCTGTGCAAATATTAAGGAATGTGTCTGAGTTAGCCAGAGACACAATGTTTTAAATGAGGGGTATGGTGGGACATTTTACCTGCTAAGAACAAAAAGGACATGTAATGAAATAGCAGAGGTGGAAATGCTGATTAAATTTATTACAGCTTAGACTTGTAAATCTGAGGATTCCCCAGCCACATTTTTCTATGCCTCATATCATACAGACTCCCTTGACCAAATTCTGACTCCAGAAGCTCATTTGAAGCTCTTAGTAAAGCCAAAAGGACCCACACAGAAGTCCCTGGAGGCAAATTTTGCTCTCCTGAATTTATGAAAGCACAAATATTACCCTCAATGAGGTGGTCCTCTTCAGTAATATATACTTTCTCGATGACTTCCACTACAGAGATGTCACTGCCCTCTACCAGCCCACTGTCCTCTGCTGGTCCTGGAGATGGTGCCCCAGCATCTTCTCCTGGTGCTGGCAGGGAAGGCCCCCTGCTCTCCTCTTGCCACACAGAGGGCAGCTCGGAGCTCTCCTCCTCTCCTGCAGGCAGGGGCTCGGTGCCCTCTGGCTCCTCCCTTTTACTGACCGACTCTGTCTTCTCCTCTGCCGGCAGCTGCTCGCCTGGGTTGGTCTCCTCAGAGGCAAGGCTCACACGCCCTGCTGGCTCCAGCTGTGCTTGGTCAGCTACGGTTTCAGGGTCATCTGCAGTCAGGGTGTTTGCACCTGAGGAAGCTTTCAGTTACAGCAGGGCAAGGAAAGGAAAAAGAGAATTACAGATAATTGGTGAATGGGCATGTAAGCTGGATGGCAACTAAACCCACAGTGAACCACACAAGCACTGCCTGTCAAAGAGCTCCCTCCTGGCTACAGATACACTCCCTCACAGGTCTGCTGCACATATCCACACATATCCAGTAGAGGATGATGCTGCTCTTACATTAAAAATAAGTTTTCATTTGATGCATGTAATACATTTTTATATGAACAGAGCAGACTTGTTTGCAAGTCAATGTTCTATTGTATTTTCCCTTATGAATCTGCAGTGTGCAGGTGGTTTGCTGCAAGGAAGCCTTTTCCTGTTCCAAACCAAGCACAGGATCAATTTGGGGAGTGTGAGGGAGCTGCTGTCCCGGGCTGCGTGTGAGAAGTTCTGGTGGTACCTTCAGGTGGACTGAATAAAAACCCTGAGAACCCAGAGGACGAGCAGTGTTCACTTCTTAAAACAAAACCACTCTGTCTTTTTCAGTACTAAACTGCAATTCATACTGATTTGTCTAATAAAAAATTCAACAACAGGAAGACTAAACAAATTAAAACTTTTGCTTCTTTCATCTTTCATCAACTATTGGCTAGTAAAGCAATGGGTTTTGGCAGAAAAAATTTATGAATAAAGAACTGACAAAATTGGTTTGACAGGTATTTAAGGATAAAAGCTGAAGACTCAAAATGAGCTATACCTACCTATCAGACTGACTTACTAACATTCTAATGAAATTCAGTTTGACAGGATCTTGTACTTAACCTTTTCCTAAAGAATGTCAGGATGAAACCCCTGGTAATTCAAGCATGAAATCTGTTTATATAATAATTATAAAACTGGAAGAACTGTATTTTCTGAGAAAATTATGACTGCAGTGTTAAAGCCAGTAAGCAGAACCATATGATACTGTTCACAGATGAACACATCTATATATGTTCATAAAGACATAGATGACCAGAAAGAAAAAGTAGTACCCCCTGCTCTTAAAACATCTGCTTGAATATTGCTGCCCTTAAAGTAAGTTTACAGTTGAGACATTCAAACAAAACACCTCCCCAGCAAGTGTCACCTAGTCAGTGTGTGCCTGCAGACCCAGGGAAGGATGGCTAAGCCAGAAGAAGACCAAGAACTGAGAATCTGGGCTGTTGAGACAAACAGAAGGCAATTTTGACTATGAGACAGATAAAATCTCATTTGTCCCAGGAACTGTTAAACCATCCAAGTTCCAACCAACCCCTCCAAATCCACAGTGGTATGGTAATTTATAATGTAACTCAAACAACAGGAGGTAAACTCAGCTATGGGTCTCAGACAACAGGAGCCCCCCAGGGCAAGACCCTGCCTCTGACAGCTGCCAAGGGGCAGGGGAAAGGGCAGAGGGCCACAGCCCACGGGGCTGAGTGTCAGTCTGTCAGTGGAATTCCTCCATCAACCTGTTCAAGCCCCTTTTCAATCTATTTACACTCAGTCTTCACTATATCCAATGGTAATGAGGGCTGCAGCCCACTTACATCCCCTGTAAAACACATCTTGGCTGGTTTTCAGCCTGCTGCTGGTCATTTCATCAAGTGGCAGTTCTTGCATTGTGAGAAACAGCAAATATATTTTCCTGATTACTTTCTCTAGATCTCTATCACACCTTGTCTTCCAAGCACTTCTTTTCCTAAAATGAAGCTTAAGGTGAAACAGATAACCAATCAGAATAATAGTGAGTAAATCTTAAACTATTCTAAGCAGTGATTTAAAAAGCTCAGAGACCAGAAATTCAATCTTTTCACATTTTTATTTTTCATCCCTTTAGACACTTTTCATGCCTTCACCTTGCTCAGTGCCAAATGGACAGAGAGCATTTAAAACCTACAGACAGAAACAAATGAGCCATGAAAACTAGCATGTTATACAGAGTTTTAATTCATGTTAGTATTAAAATAAACAATTCAAATGTATTGTTACTAAGAGTCTCCTGCAGGTCCTATAAACATCAGCCCTATAACTTCCAGCTAGCCCTCTCTGCATCAAAATGTTTTATATAAGTTGGATTATAAAATACTGCCATGCAACACAAGATCTGCACTGCTGGAAACCCTGGAAGCATTCTTCTGCTCTCATCTGAAATGCAAAGAATTTCCTAATACGGAAAAAATAAATCCTCTCAGTAATCTGTTTAATACCTTTATCCCCAAGAAAAAATGATCATCATGTGGCAGTCAGCATTCCTAGGATTCCTTCTAGTTTTATTTTTAAATTTAAAATTTTTATTTTCCCTGCTGTAGACTATTTCAGCTGGAGAAACAAAGAAAACACAGTGAATGTATGTGGGCCATGGCTACAGTATTTTCTCTTTGCCTTCTTTCCTTTTGGAAAAGCCTCAAAGTTTTGTGAGTTACACATCAACAGAAGAAAATGAAATACATTTTCCTCTATTAACATATTTAGATTTTTTTTTCAAATTCTGTTCTTATTAAAGCAAATTAGTGAATTGTTAACATATTTGGTTAGTAATTGCCAAATTAATGCAGATCTTTCAGCTGTAAGTACAAACTGCACTTCATCCTTACCATGACATTAGTGTCTGTATTTAGTGCATTTCATGACCTACCCTACCATGAACATGCTTCTATACAGAAAAATAAAAATAAATTACTTCTGCTGCTTCCTTGAGCCCTTCAGTGCTCCTGTGCAGGTATCTTTTAGTGGAGGATGGAAAGGCAGAGGAATTGGTACACTGACCAGGTGAACGAGACAGCAGATACAGCATAAAGAGGTTTCTCCTGATACTTTCAGCAGTTCTCCTCGGTGTGCAGATGTGTGCTGGCTCTGGAGTGGCACAGACAGCGCTCAGCCCACACAGCCTGCTCTCCTCTCTGCAGTCACAAGCCACAGCACCACAAGACAACACACAGAATATAAACCCTTACAAAAAACATGGAAGCTGCTGGCAGAGAAACAACAGCAGATCATAACTCAAGAATATAGGAAAGAACTGCAGTAAAATCAAATACAAACTTTTTTGTATCTGCCTTCGAGATGTATCTTTCTGGAGAGGACAATTCCTGTAACTGCAGCATTCGGGTTCTTACAGAAGTGTTTCCAAACCTTCCTTGGAGCAAAGAGCTAAATATGATGAATATGGAAACAAAGTTTTGTTTTACTTCCACTGAATAGTAAAGATATTCTTATGGAAGATCCTACAAATATACCCTGCTCACAAAATTATTCTGCTGTGACTTGAGCCAGTTAAAGCCACAGGAACATTGCCGATGCTGCACACTGTGTCGGGTTGGATTGTGTAAGAAAAAGGAAGGATAGTGGGGTCAAATATTGCTAGTTCACTATTCTTTTAAAGAGGGAAAGACAGGGCACTGGACTGGCAAGGTACTACACAAAAAGACCAACAGCAGGACCTGTCTGGAAATTAAGCAAACAACAACAAAAAAAAAGCCTGCGGAGTGGAGCGGAAGGGACTTAGGCATTCATTGAGAAAGAAACACCAGTTTCGAAGTCATCACTCACGGAGCGCAGTTCCCTCCCCTGCGCGGGCAGAATTAGAAGCCTGGGCAAGCCCGACGGGCTTTTGCCCCCGCAGGGTCTCTGTGGGACGCGTACCCGAGGCGCCTTCCCCGCGACGGGACGGGACGGGGCCACCCTGAGAGCAGCGCGGCCCCGCATCCCCAGAGAGCTCCGCGGGCAGCCCCCGCCCGGCTCCCCCCGCCCCGCTCACCCGGCAGCGGCGGCGGCTCCTGGGGGCGGCTGCGGGCGCTGCTGGAGCAGCCCATGGCGGGGCCG
>VZSE01006395.1:1369569-1443031 GCA_013398275.1 Promerops cafer
GCGGTGCTTGCTGGGAGCTCGCTCCTTTCTGGCGGCCCGGCCATCTTGGAGGCGCGTCTGCGGTGAGCGGGGCCGGGCCGGGGGCGCGGGGGCCGCTGCGGGCGCTGCGGGCGCTGCTGCCGGGTTCTGACCGCTCCCCTCCATCCCCCTGTGTTCCAGGTACCGCCCGACCCCGCGCGAGGCAGCAACATGGTGGCCGCGAAGAAGACGGTGAGTGAGAGCGGGGCCGCGCCGGGCGCACGTGGTGGCGGAGCGTCCGGGCAGCGCCGTGGTGCGGTGGGGGGACCCCGGCATGGCGTGGGCTGGCGGCCGGGGGTGCTGGGGGGCCCCTGGGCACAGCCCGTCGCGGCCCTCAGAGCTCGGATCGTGCTTTCCTGACACTGGCCGCGCCCCTCGGCCGCGTCACGCTGCGCTCGGTGTCGTCGGGTCCTTCCCGTGCGATGTCCCGGGGTGCTTGTAGAGCTCCTGAGATGGCTGCAGGATGGGAGTGGTGGTGCTGAGGTCCTAGTGCGGGTGGAGTTCAGGTTTTGCCTTTCCTGCCATGTTCTGGAGTTTCTCTTAGAGTGGCTCTGACAGATGTGGGTTTCTTCGTCAAAGGTGGTGATTTCGTCCGTCAAATGCGCCTAACCTGTTGTCATGAGCATCATGCTCCCCTGTTGTAATACCAGTTTGATATCGCACAGAATTACTTTTTTCTGCTGCCCCATGTAACGTTGTCAGTGTGCTCCCTGGGGAGAGACAGACTCTACACCTGGCTTAGATTTGCAAGGCAGAAGTGGTGTGTACTTGGCCTTGACTAGCTGAGCTTGACAAGAGCTTGTCAGGTACATGCAGATGTCACTGATTTATGTAGATAGCAGCAACAGTGCTTTGAGATATATTTTCCTATTGAGAGATACGGTAGTAAGAAAGAACTTTCTGAATTTGTGAAAACACAGAATCAACGACACTCCTATCTGACTGGCCTTTCCTATTCCATGTTTCAAATTATGGGGAGATTATGAAAAATGCATATATTTGAAATTTCTCTATTATGTTCTCCATTGTTTTGAAAAGTGTGAAGAAACACAATAACGCTTTTCTACATCTTCTTCAGAAAAAGTCCCTGGAGTCCATCAACTCCAGGCTTCAGCTGGTTATGAAAAGTGGCAAATATGTGCTTGGGTACAAACAGACCCTGAAAATGATTCGTCAGGGCAAAGCCAAGTTGGTCATCCTCGCCAACAACTGTCCTGCTTTGAGGTAAGCAGATAGGTGAGAAAACAATTCTGAGATGGATTCTTTGCACAAATGCAGTGTACGCTTCATGCTAATTGCTCCAGAGACTTAATACAGAGGGCTTTGCTGGCATGTTTTAGAGTGCTCTGAAATGAACGCGACAGGTAGTTTGCTGTGTGATGATTTCAAGTGTAGAAGTGTTGAAATGCTTCCTGGTGTTTTTCTAGCTTTCTAATTTAAGGAGTTTGCAGTAGAGACAGTACTGGAAGCTTTTTCACACTTGATAGCGTGCACTAAGAGTGTAATGGGGCTGAATTCCTATGTTTTTCCAAAGTAGTGTATTGGAAAATAATTTTATAGCTAGGAAAACTGGTAACTGATTTAAAATATTTGAAGCACACAAATTTGTCAAAATTAGTTATAAATTTGGGGTCCTGGCCAGTGAAACTGCTTTTTAAAGAATGTAATCTGTACTAATATCATGACATTTTCTTCATTGAATATCTGGGCCCTTTTCGTGGTCGAGGAATATTGACAGGCTCAAGAAAACGTAAATGCGAAACCCAGAAATTAGGTGCTCGAGAAATGGCAGGACTGTTGCAATGGGCAGCAATCTCCAATACTAGTGGGGATGCTAAAATGCTTGAGAAACTGTATTGGCTGCTAGACTATCCTAGTGCAAGTCAGGAGAGGGCAGTATAGATGGACTTTTTGTTTTAAATTAAAATACACAGTTCCTTTTTCAGCTGTAACAACTGAGAAACAACAGCATCCATTCAGCATCTGGCCACCACTGACCACCAACATTAACTCTCTTAGTTTATGCACCTTGGCTCATAAAAAAAGGCCTTTCAGAGGTCTGCAGGTGCTGAATCCTACCATGTAGAAATGAGCCCGTGTAGGAGCAGGCTCAAGGGTTTGTTGTTACAAACCTTCGGCAGATATCTAAGTAATGGTTTCTGAGCTGCAGCTGTGGAGTGATTTTGCCTCACAAGAAACAGCTGTGGTTCTCTGGGTCTGAAGGAAAAGCATCTTAAAGTTTAAGTGTGGTAGGAGTAAAAGTGGCTCTCTCTGTATTGCAATTGGTCTGAATTGTTTGTGGGTTCTGTTAATACCCAGTTTTTGGATTTCAGAAAATCAGAGATTGAGTACTACGCTATGCTTGCCAAGACTGGTGTCCATCATTATAGTGGGAACAACATTGAGTTGGGCACAGCATGTGGAAAATACTACAGAGTGTGCACACTGGCCATCATTGACCCAGGTAATTCCCTCCTGCAGTGTAGAGACCAAATGAGGTGTCTGTGGATCCTCCCTTCTCCTATGAGTAGCAGCACTGAGCAAGGAATGAGCAGGAGCGATGACACACTTCGCTGCCTTTTTCCATCAGGTTTAACACTTAAAATGTCCTCTGACCAAGATCCTGTTCTTTTGTGTTCTTAGAACCTGGAAGGACTGCTGCTTCTCTTGCACATAGCTCTTTTACTGCTGAGCCTTTTGAGCATTTTGTCTACTGTAGGGAGGTTTCAGTGTCTGGAAAGCAACTATATGTGACCTGTTTCTGAACCCATGAGCTAGGACATGAGCACGCACAACGTACTGTTTACAGCAGCCCTGTTTGACTGTTCTTAGTTTGCCTGTTTGTAATCTGAGACAAAGGGTTGTGACTTGTCCTGCTTCCCAGAATACTATATAGAAAAATAACCAATTGGCATGTGGATATTCATCAAGGGAATGAAAATTATGTTAAACACTTCATTTTAAAACTGTACATTTGTATATAATTACTATGGTTTGGTAAGTCTTTGTCCCAGAGAGTTGCTCAAATTCCTTATATAGAATGCTAAGTAGGTGACTTCCCATCCTCTTTCCAGAATGTTTTAAGAGAAGAATCAATCCCATGTTGTGTTTGTTGACCAGAATGCATACACATAGGTTTAATGATTTATGTAATAACTTTAACCAACTGTTCCCTAAGTCACAATGGTTTTAATTTCCTACTTCTTCAGAAAACTTTATTTACCTTGCTTGTATTCAAATCATAGCTGTAAACTTAATTTTCAAAGTGTTACTTTCAGGTTTGGTTTTGGGTGGGGTGGGAGCTGCAAGTCAGTCCTAATGCTCTGTAGCTGACAATGCGAATATTCTCGCTGTCCTGATATTTCTGTGATCAGGGGAGGCTAGACATTCGCTATAGTAAAACTGTGCATTGTGTCCTCCAGGACTAGATTGTTGTTTTAGTCCTGGCTTTGTAAATGCTGGTGACAGGTGCATAATTATTGGAAAATACTGTATTTGGATTAGAAAAACACAGCTACAAGTATTATCAATTTTATCAAAATTATTTGCTTTTTGCCTAAGCACACTGTCTGTTGCTTTTAGGTTGTTTTCTTTTTCTAGAATCACTGTGGTGATTTTATGGGTGGGGTTTTTTTCTTTTCTTATTTTTATTCCTGAAAACATCTTTCTGTGGGTCTTCTTGTAACAATGCATTTTTGTTTTACAGGTGACTCTGACATCATTAGAAGCATGCCAGAACAAACCAGTGAGAAGTAAATGCTGTAAAGGTGTTATTTCTACAATAAAACTGGTTACAGATCTCTTTAAAGAAAAACTTGTATTATACCTTTGTTGGTTTTAGGGAGCAAACTATATAAATGAAGATTGTTTACCACTGCTGTGCTTCTTGTTCTGTTACAAATAACCTTCACATGGCAAAATTTGCCTTTCTTTCTGTAGGCATTGTGGATCTTGAGAGGTAAGTGAAGGAATGCTTGATCACGGCAAGTATGGTGCCAAATCCCAGTGGGCTGGGTGTTTGCTTTTGGAGTGCTAATGCAAACACAAGGCATAACATGAGGGAGAATATCAAATTTGGGATGTTGGTGCAGAACCCTGAAGGTTTACTTATATTAAAACAATTCACACTGTTTTTACCAAGTGAATCAAGTACTAATGTGCATTATTCTCTTTGTCTTTTCCTTCCAAGAGTACATCTCTGTAAAAGGGCAAACAGGATATAGCTTCTAGATGTGTAACATATGCTTTCAGTAAGATACTAGTTAACTTCACAAAGCTGTTTTTAAATCAGCAGCCTTTTTTTTCAGTTTTCTGAAGATACTGGAGACAGATGAGCTGGTGTTCTCAAGTCACAATTGCTGAGAACGTCAGTATCTTAAGAGATTTGTGCCTGTTTTGTTTGAGACCATGACTGCAGGATGGTTCCTTATTACTAGGGATTGTTAATTGAGGTGCCAGTGATTTTTCTGACATGGTAAAAGCAAACACCTGATGAAAATCAGAATGTACCCGTAACCTTGCAGAATTTGAAAGTATGCCAAAGTACAAGGTACCTTTCAAAGCTTGCTGTTGTGTATTGATGCACACTCTGAGATCTTGTCTGAGATGACTTAATCACTACATTCTGCTGCAACTGCTTCTGTTATAAAATGAATGAAGTTTTGTGTTTCCATTTGGAGGTAGTCAAGAGGCAAACTCCAAAGTGTGTCAGAGCAAAGGAGGAAGTGCTGGTATATTTACCTATTAAACCACAAATCTGGATGAGTTGCAGTTAAGGGAAGGGAGTGAGACTTAAAGGCACTTCAGGTGGCCAGAATATAAGCAGTTTGCTGGTTTTGTTTGTGTTTTAGTGTTTATCAGGGGTGCAGCTAGCTGAATTGACCAATTAATACTTTCAGAATTCATATACTACTTGAATTCAGGAAAGTTAGAGAATCAGTGAATACTGACCGAAGGACAGCAGGGAGAAGTTGGGTAGTCTGGACGTAAGAAAAAGTTCTTGAAACTTCAGGTTGTGATGCTCTGATAATCCCTGACTTCCCACTTCGAGCATTTAATTCCATCACAGTATAAACACAAATGTGTAACTATATTTTTACTTCCTACTGATTCCAGTAGTTACTCCTTTTTGAAGAATCCAAGTCAAGCCTAATGGCTGTGAATGCTGTCCCACTTGTTCTCTATATGTCTATACATAGAACTATATATTTACACACAGACTGTGTGCTTAAAATAGTAAGAACGGAGGAGGGAAATAAAAAAGCAAGTCAAATAAATTCATACTCTAAAAATACTTCAAAACATGGAGGTTTCATTCCAAAAAATAACAGCATTTTATTATTTTGCATAGCTTATTTCAGTTTTTCTGCTTAATTAGAACTTTTGCTAGTTACTAAGTTGTTTATATAAAATTTTCAACATTTCTTATCTGCAATCAATGCAAGACATGGCATATAAATGCAAGGATCCAAAATACTGTTTTCAACTTAAGACACAAAGATGTTCTTTTACCTTGAACCTGTTTAAGAAAATAGCTCTGACAAGTTTGTATGTATAAATATACAGTGTAGTGTACACTTAAAATTCTGATCAGTATTTTAGCCTGTTTTCCAAGTCTTCCATTCTCTTCGTCATTTCTTCCAGTAGATAAAAGTTAAGGAAAGAGAGATAGTGATAGGATGCATTAATAGAAAAAGTGATTGCTATGGTCCATAAACATTCTCTTGTTTCTCCTCTTGGACTCCCAGTAGTTTCTCATACAGTATTCCCCTGTATTTTCTTGTTCTGCTTTGATCAGCTGAGCTGAGAAAACTGTGTGAAGCACCATTCCTTAACAGGCATACCTTGACATGGAGTTCACACTGCAGTTTATTAAAAAGGCTGGTTCTACAAATTGATTGCTTTTCTCTATTTTAAAGGGAGGGTGAATATTTAGCTAGTTAATGCTGTTTAAAAAATGTTTAATGTAATCATATGGAAAACTGCACATAACTAACAGTAGATTATAAAACTGTGGGGCTCTGAGACCCCAGTAAGAATGTCTGCTCCTCATGATCTGTTCCTGTCCACAGTTGTGACAGTGGTTTCCAGAAAAATGTGGAGTGGAGCACAGCGAACTCCATGGGATCTAAGGCTGGTTCCATTTACAGTAAGAAGCTGTAGCAATGCAAAGTAGTGTACAGCATCCCTTTCCTGATAAGCACTTCCAGTTGGCAGGAATGCTGTCTCCTGCAGGAAGAGGTTGGACCAGTACTGTTTACTTCAGCACCTCTGGGTGCTATGGAAAGGCTGCAGCCAGGGGAAGCTGAGAGAAAGAGGAGGCCTCGCATCACGCAAGATCTGAAGGCACTGAGATCTACCTCAGAAGGATGAATTTGCTGCACCCCACTCCTTGCTTGTTTGACTAGGGTCTTGATTTCAACATTTTAAGGTCTTACACAAGGGAAGATGGAGAACTGGGCATATACATTGGGATCTTTTGACACATTGCTGTTAGAAATTTTTTAGGGCAGACAGGCAAGTTGAATGTGGGCAGAACAGCCACGTGTACTGTCTTGGCCCCTGTTGACAGCAGGAGAATTGCTGTAAAGAGCAAGAGTGGGTATCCTGCTTCTGTGGGTGTCCAGTCTGCCTGGACATTGGGTTTGGTAATTTCTCATCTGTCTGCTGCAGCAAGGTTACTCTATGCATAGGAGCACCATGTGAGCTGCATTTTTTTCAACAGCCATATTTCTCAAGTGTTCACAGAGGCAAAGCTGAAGCAGTGAAACTGCACTCAACTACTGATAGAAGTTAATGTAGCTGGACACAAGACAGTTTGGACTAGTCCCTCTAAATTTGTATTTTGTAACTGGAGCTACTTTTGTAGCCAGTTCTCCTTCCCCCACCCCCCAGATCTCTGGATGAGGACTAGCCTGCAGTCTGCAGTTACCAAGGACGAGTGTGTCACCTCATACCTGAGCTGCTCTTGAGATAAGGCAGAGAAATGAGGCTTGTAATAAAGAGGAAACTGGATGGTTCATACTCTTCAAACCAGTGGCTGCATAGTGCTCTGAGGAAGTGCTTAGCACTGTTGCCATCAAAATTCCTAGTTTTTGGTTCAGTGTTGAGAGGTTTTCTCCCTTGAGCCATTGGAGTAAAAATCACAGGGTTGCCTGCTCAAATGGTAAAGCAAAAAAGCACGTGTTGCTAAGCTTCTAAGCTTGGCAGCTAAGTTCTTTGAGTAAGCTCAGAGTTCCTCATAGCCCAGCTGCAGGAGATTGCAGTAAAGACCTTCTGAAGGGGCAAGAATTGGTCTTCCTTCTTGTCAGCATGCAGGTTGGAACACTGCATGTCATATAAGGCTTAAGAATGTGGGAAATGACGTAGAAATTTTTCTCCCAAGTCGTTTGAAGAAGTCCCGTCAGAGCAGTATGTATGTTGGTGAGCATTTGAAACACCTAGCAATAACCTTACACGATGGCTTTCTCCTCCTTTATGAAATCTGTAATTTAATCAAGTGATTAGAACATAATTCCTTCAAATGTCTGCCAAAGGATTCACTTGGGAAGGTGAGAGAGAGGCTGGCTGCTGCAGGGAAGGTCTGGACTGGTAGGCAATGTTCTGCATCAGGTTACCAGCCACCGAGGGCTCTGCTTGCCTCCCTCTGGACAGACTGTTCACAGTTGGAAGCTATTCTTGTCTAGGAAGCAGAGTGATGAGCTGTTGGTATCACTGCGCTCTTCTGTGCAGAGAATAAGTGCTTACTGCCCTTGCACATAGTTACACAACTCAAGTAGAAGATGTGATGTCTTCATAGTGTTTTTTTGATCAGAAGCAGCTTTCATGAAGAAAACAGGAATTTGCTGCATAAATAGTGTATGATGAGTTGTATTGCCAGTTTGCTGCTGTTGTTCCCTGAGATGTGGATGTTACAGGCAGTGTAAAGGCTGCTGCACTAGCAGCTCCCTTGAAATAAACAGACTAACTGGGTGGCAGAAGCTACTGATCTGCACTTCGCTAAGTTTTATCTGCATTTCTTTTAATGCAAGATTAACCAAACCTCAGTCCTCTGATTTTCTCTTAATCTAGAGTGTGGTTTTAAGTAACTCACTGCATGTGGTGCCTCACCAAGCAGTTCAGCAGGGAAACATCTGTACTCTGACACCTGTTAGCCAGTAACTGCTATTTCAGTGGCATCTGAAGAAGTAACCCAGAGCAAAACATGTTAGTCTTGAATTTGACCAGTTGTTTCTTTGCTGTTTCTGAAGGTGTGTACTGTAAGGGCTAATTAAAATTCAAGATCCTTATTAATATTTTGGTCCCTTCTATGAAGAAGAAGCAGATTAAAAGTTAAAGGCCTTGCTTCTTGGAAACTATTACACAGATTAGATTTTCATTACAATAAACAGCTGTGGAGGCAGTTTAGACTTGATGCAAAAACATTTAGTTTGTTTTAACCTGCCTTTCTTATGTTACCTGTAAGAAACAGTTACTTAGAAAGGATATATTGCTGAGTGAGTTTTCTTACTTCACTGGTTGCATAGTTCTGGAATGTCACAAGGTTTTCACATTTGCACTGGTCGTTATCTTTTGAGGCTTTTGCTGAAAAACAGAAACACTTAAGTATAGGCTAAATGCTGGATAAATTTAATAGGATGGGGAGGAAATGACAAGGAATTATAAATGCAGAGCGGATTTAATACAACTTCCTGTTCTCAAAACAGGT
Organism: Promerops cafer; assembly: GCA_013398275.1. Taxonomy (NCBI): domain Eukaryota; kingdom Metazoa; phylum Chordata; class Aves; order Passeriformes; family Nectariniidae; genus Promerops; species Promerops cafer. Next base: position 1,378,295 of record VZSE01006395.1, read on the forward strand.
TAACATCCAAAGGAACACCCTGAGGCAGATTCTGTGGGTACTGGAAAACAGTACACAAGGTGTAATCCTCTATATTCAAAGAACAGTCTGGGTTATTCTAGACAAAGGTAACTCAATTACCTGTTGTTGAGTGAATGTGACTGTCTTCAAAAAGATACTCGTGGTGTACTACAAGATGTGGACAATCAATGACATCTGTGATGGCTATTGTGGTTGATTCAGGTCCTGCAGGAAACCCCCCAAAACTCTAAAAATCAGACTAAATTGTAATTTTTTTTTTCTACTTGCATGCACTGAGTTCTCCTTAATCAGTAAGTAATCTCACTAATTGCAGTGAGGATCATTCAAGGAAAGGATTAGGGATATGAAGATGTGAAGGAACCAAGCTGTTAGGCTGTATTTACTGTATACATGATTTAAGTTGTGGGTTGCAGAACTGAAAGGGAATTGTGAAGGTTCCTGTGAGAAACAGAAGTGCCTGAAAGCTGAACATGCTTAAAGTGTTAAGTACAGTGTTGAAATACAAGCTTCTCCATTAAGTGTTTCATTTGGCTGATGTAAGAAGCATGCAGCCATGCTTTTGTAACAGCGAATCACCATTTTTCGCGTTGCAGAAAGTAGGGTGACTTGGAGGGGCAAGGAGGCAGGGACCTGGGATAAACCATTTTAGCTGAATTTTGAGAGTTCTCTACAGAAGGCAGCAAGAAAAGGCAGCAGGAGAGGACACTTCAGTTAAAACAGCCAACCTGAAGGCTGTGGACCAGTCTTATGAAGCCTCCCAGATGATGCATCCTGCTGGTGAGGTGACTCTTTCAAGGCTGGTAGACAGAAATTTCCAAAGGAAATGATATCACAAAAGAAGCAATAAAAATGTTCACATTCCTTAAAAGTGGAGATGTTTCTTGCCAGTGACTTGGTGTTTGTCTCTCATAACACATGGAGAATGCCTCATACCTGTGCAATTTAGAAGAGGTCCAGTGTTGATGGAAACTCCAGTACTTGCCCTTCAACTCAGACTATCAGAGGAACTCTTCCAAAACCAGAAGTGATTATTTAATAATAGTGAAGCAATCTGAAATGACAGCAATCTACTTTGTGTCCTACAGTGCAAATTCTTTCATGTTTCATTATCATCCATTATCCTTTGGGGTGAACTGAATAAGAATATTGCTTGGAGAAAGAAAAGGTTTCTTCCTGTCCTTCAGTTTTCTTTCTAATGGGAAATATTGATCAGGGAGTTGGGAGTTTTTAGGTGAGGAGGTTGCAGCAGAGTCTATTTGATACACTACAGTTATAAGAAAAAACACACATTGCTAATTAATGAGACACAGCCTTTAAAATGTAAGGATTTACTTCCAAACCCCGATATTTTTAGTCAAGAGATGGAGAGGAAACAGGTTTTGAGGTAGAACCTCAGCCATTGTGTGCCCTGCCCCTTTCTTGCCGCCAGAGGGCATCGTGGAGGCAGCTGCGGTTCCTTAGGCGTGGGTCCTTCCCTAGGAAATGAACGCTTCGCCTTCGACTGACTCCGGAGCCCTTCATGGCCCAGATGAGCTAAAGAGCAGGTACTTAACAGCTGCACGACGTCACCGATGATGCTAGGGTGCATGGAGCATCTGGGAGACACACCCTCTGGAACCCAGAGCTCCTTCCCTGAAAGTGAATGCACAGGGGTAAAAGGTGACAGAGCAAACTTGCCTGATATGCCACGAAGATGCAGTAGGGAGGTGGAAGATGCTTCTGTGGCATCCAGTTTTGCTATAACTATTGGGGGCCCTGCTGGTTTAGTCAGTTTTGACAGATGCATAATAATACACAGCTGTGCTAATTGCACTGGAAAGGAGATGAGGCCCCCTTGAGTGGAGGTTGGAATTTCTGAGCATGAATATCAGGCAAGAAGAGATGAGTGGTTGAATAAGAAGACCAGAGATCAGGCAGCAGAACTACAATATTTATATACAGAGATATAGATATAGATATAGATATGGATAGAGATACAAAGATATCAGTCTGCATGGGAACCAGCTGCTGGAAGGAACTCAGACTTTGGAGGAGAGTTCAGGGCAGAGGGGTATGGGATGAGATCACAAGGGAATGAAACGAACGAGAAGTGGAGTCTAACTGAAGAATGATCAAGTGGGAACAAGGATGGTGAAGATTTCTGTTGTAGGAGAGATGGAGTGGGTAAGAGGAGTGTTTGACCCTGGGTAATGACTTGCTCTAGAAGTTGTTCAGGAGTTGCAAGCTAATGAAGGGGTTGTTTAGGATGGGCAGAGGAACTGACCTGAAATGTTTGAGCTTTGGACACTGGGCTGGTATGGACACATAATTAGGGACAGAAAAAAAGATAGATGCACTGGTAGAGGTGTGGCAGGACGTCTCCAGTTTGGAATAGGAATTGAGCATTTCAGAAACTCCTCTTCAGGCTTCAGAAACTAATTGGGGCTCTAAGATTTCTGATCTCAGTGCTTCTGTGAAGCTGAATAAACACACAAGTAGTGACAGAGGCTGATCACCCTGAATCCCTTGGTGAAGTTAGTGCAACGAATAAATTTGTTGGGGTACAATGCTGAAGTTGGATGTTCGTTTTTGGTGTTCTGTTTTGTAACAAAACACAAGTAATTTGTTAGGAGGAGCCTGTGAGAAAGTGTCATCAAAAGCAGTGTCTGAATATTTGCTGAACTGATAACGATGCACAATTTGGAAGAAGAACAGAATGTTAACCAGCCAGCTGCTGGGTACTGTCATCTGATCAGGGCTGGGGTCTTGTGACAAAAATAGTATATGATATGTAATTAAAAGCTCCCATAATGCACATGCTCAGGGCTGAAGCTGCAATCATATTGAGTGCGTATTATGTATGACATTGCTGGAGCCTCGTTAGTGCTTCCAGTCAGATGAGAAATTAACATTAACCAAGGCAATGAATGGGAACCTTCCAACTGAATTCCTTTTAATAAGAGGCAAGAGAAAAAAAAAAACTCCTTTTTTTGCCTTTACTAGTCATCAAGAATAATTAATAGTAATCAGCAGCTATTTTACAAGGCAGATGCTTTCTTGCAGAATAAAAGAAAGCCTCACCCCCCAAAAAAAAACATTTGGAGGGCTTCTGCTTTAGTTGGAAACATGCAGTGCATCCACAGCTGGGACTAGGGATGAGAGGCTCTGTCAGTGGAGTCCATGAAGACAGGATCTCCTACTGTCCTCACAAGATGAAGCTTCAGAAGACCTCAGCTGAGGACCAAAGCTGGAGTAAAGATAAAAGTCATTGCTATTGCAAAGGAGGAGGAAAATTGCACTGTACACAACAGAAGGAATAAAAAAAAAAAGAACTTTCAGATTGTGTAACAGGTTTGGAAGCAGAATTTCTGGTAGAGTGAGTTGATGAGTAATAGGTAGTCCTGGAGTGTCCAGAAAAACAAGGCTGGGTCAGTCCTCAGTTCACAGGTGTGAGGCATTCATTGACTGTTGTTGAGAGAGGGGGAGGACAGAAGCTGAAGCACCAGTGCTGCCCAGTTACCAGAGGTGTAGACAAGAAACTGCCACAAAGGGGCAGGATTTACTTATTTTTTCATATGGTAAATCATGTAGTTAAAAGGGAAAAAAATGGTGGTTGCTAACCACTGTTGTGGGTACCTGAAGGATGCATTTCCATCACTGAGCTCTGGGGTTTGCTGATCAGTGAGGGTTATTTTACTGGCGTTTGCTAATGAGTGAGAATTATTGTTCTGGCTGCCAGATAGTTTTAGCTTTGGCATCTCCAAAGGCTTTTAAGATGACATGCTGTCATTGGAGGATTATCTGCCTAATAAGGTTAATTGACTTGGTTTTATATTATCATAGTATTTAGTATTTCAGAAAGATGAAACTAGGACTTCTTAGGACTGAAGGACAAAGAGTATGCAAGCTGAGAAACATCCTCAAAATCTTTTTTACAGATTCTTCCTTGAGATCTGTATAAGGAAATGTCCTGCAGCTAATTTTATACAATAATGTAAAAGGAAAAAAAAAGGGCAAAACCTTGTTGGCATTTAATTCCAAGAAAACCAGATAAAAGCTAGTAAAAATTAAATAATCTTGCACAATTCTAGTCCTATGACTAACATAATTCCATGTGTTGTTTCTGAATTTTGCTTCAGGTACCAGTTTGAATGTACAAAAAAAATTCTGAGTCTTGGGAATGTGTGAGTGGGAGAGACATGCTGTCCTCTCTCTAGCTCCATAGCTTTCATCTCAGCTCAGATTCCCCCTTCCCCTTGCAAAACTTCATCTAGGAATGTTTATAATACAAGCTGTTTGTTCCAGAGTGAAGAAGGGTGCTTTCTGAAACAAACCTTCCACATTTGTGTAGCAAAACTCAGAGCTTATGCATAACTGAAATCCACTCTTTGTAGCTGTGAATGTATGTTCAATTAACTATTTTTAGTCTTCTATAAATACACACAACAGCTCTTAATGATTTATTTTGCTGTGGTTTAGCTTTTTGCTACTGGTCTTAGGATTTTTTTTTAAATTCTCATTAAGGTATTACAAATCCCTGATTATTTTCCAACATTCCTAATGAAATAGATCATGTTTATTGGTGGAGTGGGGTTCATTGCTTGGCTGACTTAACTGTAGAAATAGAAAAGAGAAGAAGCAATTGATTCTTCTAGGCATAGAATTGTACATCTTATGCAACCTTCATGAAAATAAAGGGAAGATAATTACTAGTACATTTACCCAGTGATGGACTAAGAGTATATATTCTTCATGTATTAGAGGGCAGAAAAATCCAAAAAGCAAAACACCTGTAAACGTTCACTTCTATCTCAAGGAAAATGTAATTTTGTTACCTTCACAGATTTGGGCTCTTAGCTCTTCACTTATGTCCTCCAGAGCTGTAAAATCCTCAGCATAGAAGAGATGTTTATATGATGGCTCTGAAGCAATTTCCAGCAGTTCTTCTTCAATTGCTTTTCCTATTCCAATGGCATAGATGATTATACCTGGATTCAAAAGAAATTGCACATACTTACTCTTTCAGCAGTTCTAATTCTAAGCACTTGTTCACCCCTGAAAGGAAAATATGAGAGAAAGGGAGAGCCCAAGAAGTTTATATTCTATGTAATGTCAGAATCAGTGAAGAGGCTTAATATGCTTTAATTACTGGGAGATTTGCAGAAACCCTCTTGTTTGCTGTAATTTAGCATACAGTTTTTGTGTTAAAGAGATTGCACTTGCCTGGCCAGTACTTATAGTAAATGGTCCCAGAAAGAGTATTACAGACAATCCAAGAGAATTGCACAGTTCAGCCTCACAATTGCACTGCAAGTCCCTGGTTTGTGTGTGTCTGTAGGGTCTATGCAATGCAGCTGATTACTGGGTTGATGGGAAAATCTGTTACATAATAGCAAATGGGGCAGAATCCTGAAAGATGGCAGCAATTTTTCAGGAAAATACTTAAGTGTTTCATTGAAATCCTCAGAGCACATTGAGACTTGATTCTTTCTCTCTAAGGGGCACTAACAGGCTGGAAGGCCCACGTAGGAGGGTAAGAATGGGACAAAAAGAAATGTATGGGACTAGGAAAGAAAAAGCCTTATGACAGGGATGCTCAGGAGAAGTATTTCCACAGCAGAGGTGCTAGGGAGAAGGTAAGTGAGGATGTGTAGTTTTCTTAACTCTGGAAGCAGGGAAGGAGGAAGTGCTTCAGAGCCCTCTCACCAGATAGATTTGAAACAAGCAATAACTACAAAACATAGAGGTCTTCGATAATCTCTTTTTCAGCAGTTATGTTTTTATGCTTGTGAGCATATGATCTGATACAACCTTTCTCTTTATATCAGTTCTGGCTTAGAAAGTGTCCACAATGAGTACTGATTTTGTGTTTCATAGTACAGCTATGAGCTTCACAGCTCTTCCATGATTCAAGAGAAGAAGCTGCCTTCTCTGGTTGGTTTCAGATAAAACTTGGGATGAGGAGGTTTGATATCTTTATTTAACATGAGGTGATAACTGCTGCACACTCACTGAATTGCAACTTTTAACCTTTTTGCTGAAGAATCATGGGCCTGATAATACCACAAAATACGCTTTTCCGAGTTTTTAACTTTTAATGTATCTCCTTATTTTTCTTCATGAATCTGCCTACCATTGCACTTTAGCCAGGAAAGGAAATTATTCACCAGAAGCTGATTCAATTTAATGAATGCACCAGTCATGCTGAAGTTATTGTTATTCAAAGACTTCGAGATATCAGTGATAAAGTATTCAAGGTCCATTTCATATTGAGCATTACTCTATTGGTTATGCTGCAGTTACACAGGGGGTGGCTTTGGCTTTTAGCATTGCAGAGTCAGTGTAAGCAGTCCAGAGCTGAGGTTTCATTCAGCAAGTAAGAAAGTTGGTTTGTACTTCTTTCCTTCTTCTGTAAATCCTCCAGGTAGTTTCATCTCGCTAGTAAGCCTGTAAATGTTTGGGGTTTTAAAAATTATTTTAAAACCACTTTATCTTTCATTGTAATGGCACTCTTGTTAGCATGCACCCTTCTCATATCCTTGAATGTTTTTCCCTTTTCTCCTTACAGAGAAGTATTGATCCTGATCAATGCTCTACTAATAATGTATAAATTCTGATTAATATGTCAAATCAATAAAACAAGCACAGAAAAAAATGTGCAAAATCTTTTAAAGTCTGGCTATTTTCTCTGTGTTGTGGCCCATCAGCCATGGTTTTTAAAGCAGTTTCTCATAAAATAAATTTAAAAAAAGTTTTGGGAAGAAAATAGGTTTGTTTATTTTCTTGACAAGTTTTGAAAATTTTAAGCTGACCCTGCTAAACAGATGAAAAGATTCTGATTTGTGGTACAGGTGTCCTAAAGGATGGATGTCTGCCCAAACATGTTAAAAATTAAAAATCACTAGTTTTCAGTCACATTTCAGCATATAGGCATGTAGAAACAGTAAGATAGACAGCACTACAGCTATATTCTTTCAAAAAGAGTCATCTTCCTTCCAGAACACCATTAGCACTATAAAACTGGTTAAAAATAAAGAATTTATCCTGTAAACAAAAATATAGCCAATTATTACCATACTATTTCTCACAAGAATAGATTGCTGTATTTGAAGAGACAGCTTGGGGTTTCTTTTATTGTTTTCCTAGATTTTTTAATGATGTTCCTAGTGTTCCCAGATCTCTGTGTCAAATGTCTACCCTTAGTGGATATGTTCAGGGCACTCAGGGCGTGCCAGGTGGGTGGCACCACTACCCATGGTGAGACACTCCCCATGGGTCCTGCTGTGGGGATGATGCACATGCCTGGCAGCAAAGGCCCTTGAAAGGGCCTGATCTGATGTGCAGGACGTGGTCACTGTACTGGCCAGACTGCTTTGACAAACACTCTCTTGATTAGCACATCCAAACTGTTACTACATCTTATTTCTAACAATATTTGCCTTTTAGAATGAGACACTGAAAACATCTCCACTTACCACGTTGCTTTGCTCTGGTAGCCCACTCAGAGACCTCATCCTGGGCTCGTCCATCCGTAAACACAATGGAGATTCGAGGGACATTTGCTGAAAATGGTCTTGCTCCTTCTGTCTCTGTGAAGCTTCTCTCAGACATTTGCCTCAGTGCCAGTCCTGTCATGGAGCCTCGGCCCATGTATTTCATTTGTGACACAGCTTTCTTCATGTCTTTGGCTGAGCTGAACTGCCTTAATGTAAACTCTGTACGAACTTCAGTGGAATACTGAAGTAAACCAACTCGAGCAGCTTTGGGTGAAATCTCAAGTGTATCCAAGATTCCTGAGACAAATTGTTTTACAATTTCAAAATTATCCTCTCCAAGACTTTTTGATCCATCAATCACAAACACCAGGTCAATTGGGCCTTCAGTGCATCCTGTAAAATGAGCAGCAGAGCATACAGATCAAGAAAAAATTCCACAAGGCTAGGAAAGGGATCCAAATACCCTGGCAAAAACTCAGGGATCATCTCAAGTACCCTGTTCCTGCCTCATCCTACTGAGCCAATGTGTCTGAAGGTGTTGTGTACAGTCTGTCTCAAAAGCTAAGAGTGGGCCTATGACTGAGAATTTAAAAAAATTATAACCACAGTGAATATTTACTGAGACATATTCTGCTTTGCAGAATAGTACAACTCTTAAAAATGCAGCAACAATCGGCAAATGTTAAGAATTACTCTTCAGTGGAAGAACATTGCTAGCACATAGAGTTGCCATCATTTTCTTCCAGAGATAAGCCTGGATGATAACTTTGCATTTGTCAAATTTGTCAGCACTGAGAGACAAGGAAGAGAATCATTGAAGCTGCATTTGTGTTGCAGGAGTTATAAAATAGTTTTAAAACTATTTAATTATTGAGAGAATCAGAATTGGCTAGATAAGGGGTTTTCTGCTTGTGTCTACCAATTTTGTAATTAGAAGACTTATGTATTGCTGCAATTAATCTTTCCTGGTTTACCCATTAGAGCTGGGAGTTTGTCAGAAGACAGGAAAATTTGTAAAATTTGTATTTCCCATACTTTTTGGCAAATGCACATACAAAAATCGAAGTAGTTTGTGGGCACTGGGCATCAATAACGAGGTTAGGGAATTTAGAGATTGGAGAATGTCTTCCAAGCTGCAGACTGCTCCTGCCAGGTAGGTTGTTTTGGGGTTTGGGTTTTTCTGGTTTTTGTTGTTGTTGGTTTTTTTTTTTTTGTTTTTTTTTTTTTTTGTTTTTTTTTTTTTTTTTTTTTTTTTTTTTTTGTTGTTGTTTGTTTGTTTGTTTGTTTGTTTCTGGAAAGGAATTGCCTTCAGCAGGCAGAGATTAGTATGCTTTGTGCAAAGGCTAGCTGCAGAGGTGCTCAGCTCCTATTGGATCAATGTAGCTTCCAGGGAAAATATGCCATACTAAGGAATGTAAGATTTTCTTCTTAGTCTGGATCAAATAAACTTTGACCTCCACTCATCTCTGATATTTGTACAGGGAGAATGATGTAAGTGCTACACGAAAGAGAATTGTGCAGCAGAAATTACTCTGCAGAAATTACTGAAGATGTTTGTTACCTAGTCAAAGTACAAATAAGAGATTTTCAGTTTTAAAGCCTGGTCTTTTATTCATATAAAATATCTATTTTAAAACTGCTCAAGAATTCCTTTCTGCAGTCATCTGAGAAAAAGACACCTCGCATGTACTAAGGTGATGAAAATGCAATGAATATACATATCAGAACCACCTCAGTACTACTGCATAAGTCAATAAAGGGCAGCAGTTCATGGTGCATGGTGTCAGTTAGGCTTGAGAACAGCCAGAACTTGTTACAGTTCTTTTAGTAATCACAGTCTCCTCAACGAAGGCATCCATTTTTGGCAGAATAAATGTTTTTACTGAGTTCTAGTAGAATTTGTCCTCCAAGTATTAAGAGATGATGAGATAAATGCATGTCATGTTGGAAGATAAGCAAATAGAATTAATGGTATTTTAAAATATGGTGTATAAAGATAAAAGACCCATAGTATATGAACCTGATTAAAATGCACATTCCTTGATAACAAGATTCCCCTTTGGCTTTTTCCTGATGTTTCAAAGGAATTATTATTGTATTTGATGCTATACTAGAACAACTCTTCCAATCTGATAGATTTTTGCTTAGGAGAGCATCAAGTTAATTGTTTGAGACATTTTCTGCCACACACATACGTCCTGGGCTTTCAAATATTATATCATGTTTGAAATGAGAAGTTGTGGCAGTGTTCAAAGCCAAGCTGGACTGGGCTTGGAGACACCTGGTCTAGTAGAAGGTGTCCTTGCCATCAGCACGGAGATGGAACTAAGTGATCTTCAATAAGGATCCTTCCAACCCAGACCATTCTATGATTCTATAATTTCTTTGAAGTGAGATCAATTAATTTTAGAAATAAAAGAAACAAATTCTTTCTAAATAAAAGATACTTACTTCTGCATGTTTTCTGATCCTCTTTCAGTACATATCCCTCCTGGCATTTGCAGATATAAGAATCATCATTATTAACACAAGCATATTCACAACCATGGTCAACTGATTTACAGACATCTTTACCTAGGAAAAATTGAAGTATTTATCTGTATTCTGTTTAATATTTTGTAAATCCAAAGACTCCAAACATGATGTCTGAAGAACATATGACAAAGGAGTACAACATCTTTGCTCATTTATGTAGCAATGCCTGAGAAGAGCAGCTGACAGACACAATGAGTTACTTACTTCGACATGTTTTCCCATCTTGTCGCAGGACAAAGCCCTCATGGCACTGACAGCTGTATGAGTTGTTATTATTAATGCACACATGTTCACAGCCATGGTCAATGGATTTACACAGGTCTTTATCTGAGAATTGTTAAGAGAATCCCCTTATTAGACTGTTTTTTAAATACAAAACTGTCATGAACAAGCTTTGAGTCAAATTAAGTCTGTAATTTCTTTTAAGACTGAAAAGCATATTCTCCATAAAAGTTTCAGCTACTCACTCCTGCATGTTTTCCTGTCTCGCCTCAATATAAATCCCTTGTGACACTGACACATGTATGAATCGCCAGTTGGAACACAGACATGTTCACAACCATGGGTGACTGTTTTGCAGACATTTTTACCTTGGAATAATGAAAATTGTGTTTAGCACAGTTAGCTAAGTAAATAAATTTCACAAAATATAAAGAATTTGGCTATAATTTTCCATGAAGGAGCTCACTTACATGAAGCTGATTCTATAATAAAGACACAAATAACACACTACTGTTGTGTAGCGTGTTTCAGTAACAGATCGGGAAGTACAAAACAAAGATTAAATAACTTACTCCTGCAAGTTTTTCCATCTGCCCTCAGTATGAAGTCTTCATGACACTTGCAGGCATAGGAATCATCAGTATTAACACAAATATGTTCACAGCCATGGTCAACTGAGTTGCAAACATCTTTATCTGAGAAAAGTGGATGGGGTTTGTCAGGTGAGGCTTGTTAGGGAGAGACAGTAACTTTTTTTAACCAGCCCAAATAGTTGGAAATCACAAACATATACATGTGCACTCACATCCACAACACTTGAAAGCCTCAAATAAAAACATACTTTAATAGCTCAGGCTACTCACATCTACATGTCTTTCCATCTTCCTTCAGTATGAATTTTTCATGACACTGGCAGATGTAGGAATCTTCAGTATTCACACAAACTTGTTCACAGCCATGGTCAACTGAGTTACAAACGTCCTTGTCTGCAAACAGGAGAGTTGGTAGTCAGCACACATCAGCAGAGGCCTTCATTACTGTATGTGTAATTCATCCAATTAAGTTCCTGTGCTGCTTACTTCTGCAGGTTTTCCCATCTTCTCTCAGTAGGAACCCATCATGGCATTTGCAGGTATATGAATCACCAGAATTAACACAAACATGTTCACAGCCATGGTTGATGGATTTGCAAAGATCTTTATCTGAAAACAGATGACAGCTTTTGCTGATTAGTGCATTTCTACACAAGCATAAGCTGCAGATAAAAAGTATGTTGATAAATATCAGACTACTTACTTCTGCAAGTTTTTCCATCTTCTCTTAGCAGGAATCCCTCCTGGCATTTACAAACAAATGAATCACCAGCACTAGTACACACATGTTCACAGCCATGGTTGACTGATTTGCAAATATCCTTGCCTGTGAATAGTTAGATAATATTTATGTGGCTTGTTAGTTAAACATCTTTTATAAATACAAAGACTGGGGGGTTAATCCTATGAGCAAAAAAAGATGGAAATGAAATTTCCATGAAAGCAAATGAAAGCAAATTTCTCACTTAGTTAAATGATGGACATCTTAGCTAACACTGAGTATCTATTTTTATCATCTGACCAGAACTTCATGGTCTGGATGACCTCCAACTGAAAATAAACCATTTTAGGATTAATCTGACTAGATTAAGGAGGACAAGGAGGATTTTACATTGAGAGCACTAAGAGTGAAAGGCAGGAATAATTTAGTACAGTCATTTAGCACAAATTCGTGCTGGTAAAAACAAAACTAAGAAAAACACCTCAGGACATGATTTAACCGTAATTCTTAACACTCTTCTATCAGTGCCAGGAGTCTGCATAAACAAAACCTGAAAGAATAGGAACTACTTATTTAAGATGATAAACAAAATCTAACTGGATTGCTGAAAATTGATGCGAGGATTTGTATGACAGCAATGTTAAAGCAGTCTTCAAAAAGAATGGATGGGGAGAAAGTGCAAAAGAAAGTGGAAGCATCTGTCAGCATTCCCTTTTTCTTCTTCATGCAACACAAAAGAAAATACCAGTTTCTAATGGAGAACTACCTTTACACAAAAAGTGGCATCCTGAAAGCCAAGTTCAACTTGACTCTTGAGGTTTATATTTTTAGAAGAACTTCAACCTGGGCCAAATTTCATGGGGGACTCCTGGTACCAAAACAAAAATTCCAAAAATCTTACTACATAAGACAATATTCTAACTCAAAAATAATTGTATTTAAGACATGGCAGTCTAAACTAGATCTGGTCATAGTGGATAAGGGAGAAATTATAACATAAGTAAAAATTAACATCTGCTTATACACAGCTGTGCGCAACTTAGGAACATTTGCTTATAAACAGAATAAAATACAAACCAGCATCAGACATGGCTATTACTTCAAAAGGATGAATTTTACATAGCTGAAAGCAAGTATGAGCCAGACTATTTTGGGATGCAGGTGGGAAATAATAATAGTAATAAAAACCATCAATGATTGCACCATTTAAGGTTATTTTACTAGACAGCCCCCAAAAATGTAGTCTCATAATCTAAAAAGAATGCCAGGGTAGTTAGAAAATCTAGAAATCGAAGTTGAAAACAGCTATAAGATTTGAAAAATGACTGAAAGAAAGAAACATTCACAGTATTTACTGAATGTGAAAATATTAGGAAATTGAAAACACTGAAAAAATAAGATAAAGGACAAGGGGGTGCACAGCCAACCAAATAAAGGGTAGTATGAGTACCTTTTTTAGATACTATTGGGAACAAAAAGCATTCTAACAATGTGTTATTAATTAATAGACAGAAAGACAGAACTGTGAATCTTAGTGCAGAAATATAAAACATTTTAGTGTATTCAGATCTGAACCTATGAAATAGATTACTGATGGCCTTGTTGGAGTGAAGAGCTTCACACTGTGTCACACAGCATCTACTGAACACACACACACACACACACACACACACACACACACACACACACACACACACACACACACACTCTTTTTGAATCAGTAACTCCAGATAACTTGCAGCAGAGAGTTGCAAAAGAGGTTTCTGAAGAATACCTTGGATGCTTAGGGTTAATTTTCAGCAACTCCTAGAACTCTGAGGAAGCCCCCCAACACTTCATTCCCAGTGTATGTATACACACAGAAAAAAGTACTATGGTTCCAATGTTTAAAAAGATGAGTAGTTCTCTGTAAGCCTGCCAGCTTGACATTGATCTGAATTAAAATAATGCAACAGATAATGTGGAACTTGAGTCAGAGTAAAATCAAAGAAAGAGGACTAATATCAGTCAACTTGGTGTTATGGAAAAATAAATCCTGTAAGAACTAAATGTCTTAATTGATGATGAGGCTGGTTCTTAAAGTTTATGCTGTTCATACAATGGAGCATTCAAGAAGGCAGCAGTCTTGGTATTATTTTGATTAAGGAAACAGACTACAGAATCAACATTATATGGATTAACACTGGCTAGAAAGGATTTCAGAACCAATTGTAGATGGGTGACTATCAAGTAGCTTTCTTTCTAAGAACTTGCCTTGCTTCTCTACTACTTCATATTATTATGGACAGCCCAGAATAAAAAACAAAATCATCACTAATAAAGTTTGTAGATTATTCCACTTCTGAGAGAATAGCAAATAAGTATAAAGCAGCTGCTGATATAAAGTAACATGAATCTTTTTGGATAAAAGCAAATCATATGTATTTTAAAATAGCCAGAATTAAGGATATACATTTAGAAACAAAAAATGAAGGCTGTACTTACATGACATGGGACGCCTGTAATACTGAGAATCTTAAATAACTTTTGATCACAGTAGATAACTAACTGAACACGAGTACCAGCAGAATATTTTGGTCAGAGACTAACACTATCTTTTGTCAAAAAAAAAAAAAGATTAAACAAAAGATGAACTATTTTAAAAATGATAGGTAGATTCAAATAAGAATTAGATGGGTCATTGTTCCTCTGCCCTGGACCCTGCTGAGTGTCCTATTAGAAGACTTCCTTTCCCTGTGGTGCATCCACAAAGATGCTGATAAACAGCTGAAGTTTTCAGAGAGCAAGAAGAGAATTATAAAAAGATTAGAAAACATAAAAAGCCTGAAGGAGTTTAATTTGCTTATAATTTACAAAAGAATATACTAAGAGGTTACAGAACAAGTTAAGTCATGATCTGCGTGAATATAGACAGAAGAACACAGTGGTAATTAGAACTTCAACCCAGTACAGTAAAATGCAGCAACATCCTATGCTCAAGATTATAACTCAATATACTTAATTTGGAAATGAAGTTCACATTTTAAAACCTGCATTCAAACCTCAAAATTGGCTGATTTTTCTGAAATGTAGCTTCAGTTCAAACAACCCTTAATTCATACAAGCCTTCTGATCTATAGAGAAAAATATTCCATTCAAGGCCGCTATGAACCAGTGAATAATATTCTAACAAGACAAAAATTACATTTCTTCTCTTATTAATAAACTACTTACTTCGGCATGTTTTCCCATCTTGCCTTAGTACAAATCCATCATGGCATTGGCAAGTGTATGAATCATCATTATTAACACAAAGATGTTCACAGCCATGACTGACTGATTTGCAGATGTCTTTATCTAGGAATAATTTAGATTTTATTTACTACAGTTTGATGAATAAGAACACTTCCAAAACTTTAAAGACTAACAGTAGTAATCTCCTAGTAAATAAAGAATTTGTTCTCCTTTTTGCAAGGAAAAATCTCCTATAAGAACAACTGCTTCTAAATAATATGTTTCTTCTGTAGATATCTGAATAGAAAAAATACAGTAACATTACAATAACTTACTTTTACATGTTTTCTTATCGTCCCTCAATACAAAACCCTCATAGCACTGGCAAAGGTATGAACTATCAGTATTCACACAAATATGCTCACAGCCATGGTCAACAGAATTGCAAACATCTTTATCTGTTAAAAAAAGAAGAGTGCCATATTTAAAATATATCTACAAATGCTCAGATTATAAAGAAAATCTACTAAAGAGAAGGATACTTACTTCTACATGTTCTTCCATCTTCCCTTAGTGCAAATCCCTCATAACACTGGCAGATGTAGGACTCATCAGCATTAAGACAAACATGTTCACAGCCATGGTGAACTGAATTGCAAATGTCTTTACCTGAGAGCAGTTGAAGATATTTGGTCAAAGCACATCTACAACAAATCTATCATGCAGGGAGAAGTGACAGCTTTCATTAGGTCTACTGATACCACTGGAATAAACAGGCTAAATTTTAGGCAGCAAACACTTTTAACTCTTGGTATCTGAATATTTTTGAGTATTTTCTGTTTCCAGTCTGTCAGCTGATCTATCAAAAGACACTATTTTTGTCCACAAAGTCTCTTACAAG
Source organism: Promerops cafer (assembly GCA_013398275.1). Taxonomy (NCBI): domain Eukaryota; kingdom Metazoa; phylum Chordata; class Aves; order Passeriformes; family Nectariniidae; genus Promerops; species Promerops cafer. The sequence goes on from VZSE01006395.1 coordinate 1,393,976, forward strand.
AATTTGGAATGTCTAAATGTATAAATATATAAATACTCCTATATTATACATATGAAGACTACTCCTTTATTACGATGGTAAACTTGTTTTGTTTGAATTCTTCTCAGATCTACATACTGTAAGTAAAATTTTATGAGTAATTCTCAGAGTACTTACTTCTGCATGTTTTCCCATCTTCTCTCAGCAGAAAACCCTCATGACACTTGCAAACATAGGAGTCATCTTGGTTAACACAAATATGCTCACAGCCATGGCTGACTGATTTGCAGATGTCCTGTCCTGGGAATGATTGACATAAATGTAGGTTTTGAATGAAAACATGTTAGAGAAATGTAGCTATCAAAAGGAAGTTTGTTGCTTTTTTTCCAGTAAGAACTAAAAAATACTCCCTTCCTTCCTTGTCTGATGTACATGCAAAAGTGTTCCATAGATACCAGTCACTCACTTCTGCAGCTCTTGCCATCTTCTCTCAGTACAAATCCCTCACGACATTTGCAGATGTAGGAATTGTCAGCATTAACACAAACATGCTCACAGCCATGGTTGACTGATTTGCAGACATTTTTACCTGGAAAGAATTTAATAGATGAAAAATTCTGTTAGTTAAGGGCAGTATGTTCAAAGTTCACTTGCTTTTAGTGCATCCTAACTTTTTGAGACAGGTAGAATTTGTCTCTGTTTGCACGGAATAACAAAAGAGGGTGATGTTGTGAAACATCAGCTAAGAATAAGGAGCTTTTCGTTCATCATGGTAATATCTGGATGCCTTTAATTTTTTTTCTGTAAACATTTTCTAACAGCAGATGTTGATATTAGGTATTATGGAGATTGCAGTTACAAAATACTGAATGCCTGTGAGTTTTTCCGAGACTTATCCATGATTCTTCTTTGATCACCTGGTGACTTATGCTATAAAAGTTGAGAAAAATTTGGTATTAGTTTTTTTTCTTGATATCTGACACTCATCGTAACTGTGTAATGTAGTCAAATTTGTAACACAATTATGATGTTTCTGTTGCAATCATCTGTTGTGCTGGGTAAGACTTGATAAACATTATATATTTTTGCCTTGACATTTTAGAAGAAAATCACAGTCTTCCCAGCTCTGGATAGTTTTGGATCCACAACTGTACAATTTCAGGGCTACTTTTTAAACGGCACAGATGTTTAGGGTGTGATTCAGTTGCCTAAAATTATGTATTCAGTACTGTTTTAGATGCTTCAGCATGTCCAAAATATTGGCATACTGCTGGCAAATATGACACCAAAGGGGAAATATGACCTCTTGAAATCCTTGAACATTTAGGAAATCCAATCCTACCTTAGAGATTTCTTCCATGTGTGTAATATTAGACTCTGAGTTGCTGAATAATAACTTACGTTTACATGTTTTCCCATCGTTACGAAGCCTGTATCCTTCAAAACACTGACAAGTGTAAGATCTGTCACCATTTACACACAAATGTTCACAGCCATGATCACTTAGAGCACAATGGTCAACTCCTGTAGGAGCAATCAAAATTATTAAAAAATTTAACAAATAATGACTCAATTATTTTTCATCTCTAGTGTTTGCATTCCATATAAGCAAGTAAATATAAATGCACTGAACAGCTTAAACAATCATTCAGTTTCTCATGTGATTATAAAGCTTCAATAAAATGTAAGAGGTCCTAGTGAGGTCCTAGAGGTCCTACTTTTCATTTTTTGCTTTAAGCAGAGTTGAGAAATCATACTTTTCTGTGTTTAACATATCTAAACAGAGTACATGTCCGGATTGGATTAAAGTGGATTAAAACAAAACAAAATATTTTGGCAATGATTTTATATAAGACACTGGCAAAGACATAAAAGCTACCTTGTGAACATTCTTTAAATAGTCTCTAAAGGGCCTGAAGTGAAGGTGGCAGTCCCTAGAACTCACTTGTGTGACCCAGTTCCTCTGGCAGCAAGAAGAAAACCTCTCAGACGCCAGTGGGGTTTTGCTTGGACTATTCAAGATTTTACAAAGAATTGCAAATGACAAGTACTGTCAAATATTGTCCACTTTTCATTGCAAATTTCCTAAGTGTTTCTTCTCTGTCATATAAAGACATAGGGCTCCTCAGACTTTGCAAGCAGGACTTGCCACTGTCTATTGGATACACACACTTATTTTTTTTGGAATGAGTTGTCAGAGTACAGATTTGGTTACCATTCAGGTGTTCCCATAGCTTTCTTAAGATCCTTGAGCCAGTGTATATAATACTAGAACGTCACAGATGTTTTTTCACTAGGACTGGTATATGTGAAATGCTAATCCTTTCCATTCAACTCATCATTCAGGAAATTGCAAAGTGCCAAAACTCTCTTCATGGAAGACTAAAAATGTTCACGAGGTTTCAACATCTCATCTAGAGCTCAGTAATAGGACAAATCTTTCCTAAATATACATGAGGACAAGGTTATGAGAAGAGGAGCTATTCAAAAAAGCTCAGTTTCATTGCACTCAGCACCATTTTCATAGAATCATAGAATATCCTGATTTGGAAGGGACTCGCTAGGACCAGTCAAAGTCCTACTACTGGCCTTGCACAGGACAGTCCCAAAACTCACACCATCTGCCTGAGAATGTTGTCCAAATGCTTCTTGAACTCTGCTGCTGACAGGTTTCCAAGTACAGCCTGGAGGAAAATAACTCAGGAATGAAAAATCATCTCTTGTTGCTACGAAGGAAAAGGGACTTTCCACTTGCAAGTTGATAAAAGTCCATTATTTGGCTGTTTCTAAATTTTCAGTGGTACTACAGATTATTTTTAAAGTACTAAAAGTACTTTAAAAGTGGTACTAAAATTATTTTTAGTAGACCCTATTGTTGTTACATGTAAACTAATCATACTTTTGTGTTACTGTCTGCCCCTTTCTAGAAAGCTGCAGTGGCAGACAGAAGCAAAGTCTGTCAAGGTATTGGATGGGGCTAAAAAGGTTAGTATGGAGACAAACACAAGGATAAATACGGAGGCAAACACAAGGATAAATACAGAGGCAAAATTGTCTTTGCTGATTTGCCTCACTGCTCTCTAGATAATTTTCATGACTGAAGCCTTGCAGTTTGACTTCTCTTAAAATTTTTGCCTGAGAGCGAGAAAAAGGGTGAACTCTGGAGCTGCTCCAACACTCTATAAGCTTGAAAGACAATGTACCTCCAAAATCTGGAGAAAGTGGACAGAACACTCTCACCAAAGAGGTCCATAAGAAGTCAACAGGTAAAATGCACTCATATTCTTCTTTTTCTGGCCCTTTCTATACATTATTTTACACAGTGGAGAAGGCAATTCAATTCTTTGTGAGATTGTATCAATTCTCAATGATCATTAGATTTATAAAGAGCGGAGAGCTGCCAGGACAACTTCTGCTCACTTAGTAAGGGCTCCCATGCTAAATGTAAAGCTCAGTGTGGGGCTCTTAGTTCTCCTCCTGCCCCAGGTAATATGGGGCAGTTTGCCTGGGGGACACTGCTGTCCAGATGACCCGTCAGACACTTTGGTCAATTGACTGAAACACTGTCCTCAAACCTGGGGATGAATAGGTCTCCCAAAATTTTTCTGAATACATGAGGACTAACAGTCATCTTGACAAGTATTCTTTCCTAAATACGTTTTCTGTTTCTGCTTTCAAGTAATTATTAAAAGTATTACTGAAATGCAGAGTATAAGAATAAATTGAAGGTGAGTCCTTTAACCTGTATGAGAACAGAAACCTTTCGCAATGGAGCTGAAATAAAGGATGTTCTTGCAAGACTCACGTGTGCAGGTTTTTAGGTCCTCATTGATGACAAATCCTTCAGAGCACTGACAGACATAGGAGTCACCTGTATTTAGGCACAGTTGCTCGCAGCCATGGTTGCTTTCAACACAGTGGTCCACTCCTATTGATTTGTGTTAATGATTGAAGAAATCACATTGGTGTCTTAGAAACATAAACTATGACACTGTAGTTAGTACAGGATGCCTTTGCAGAGCAAGGGAAAAAGATTAGTACAGCTTTTAACTTATGCAAGTATCCCCACCTACTTGAGTAACCTGAGTTAATTAACAACACCTACGTGAAATTAATACAACAACCCCACTTGGCATATAGCAAACTTGGTGAAGTGCAGATTTCCTTTGCCAAAAATCACAATGTGACTGAACTAACACAAAGTGGAGAGAAGGGAGAATCCTGAAGCCCAGTCTGGTCTCACCCATTGAATCATGCTTTCCTTCTTTAAAAAGCAGGACTCTCTCTTCTGTTCACCATTAAATTTTTGCAGCAAATATGAGTATTAGTAATTTTTGAAATAGAAATGATGGCTTTCAGATTGTTTCATAAAGATCAAATTCTTTTTTCAACAATAAGAAATAACCAGAAAGATAAGAAATCACCAACTTAAGACTTTAACCTGCCAACAGGTTCAAGTAGCTAAAGCCTCATGGGGGACAGATAGAAATTGCGAGTGTGAGAGTGTCTTAACATGTTCCATTTCTGTGATTTTCCTATTCCTATTCCAAGTAAGATAAAATGGAATATGTCTTTTAAGGCTTATATGCAACTAGTTGTGTGAAAGACAAAAGGTGGGGGAAGGCAGAGAGGTGTGAACTGGGTTTAAAAAATACATTTCCTCACAGTGGACAGCAAAGCTGTAGGGTGAGATACATGCACTTGCACATGTACTATGCAATTTGCTGACTCTGTGAGAATAGAAAAAGGACGTTTTAGGAAAAAAGCTTTGAACTTTCTCATAGTCTTTTACTACTGGTTTGCTAATGGCTAGTTTTAGTTATATAGGCCCAAATCACTTTAGCTTAACTTGATCAAAAGTAGTGGAGTTCCCTCAGACACAGAATTGCATGTCTCCTTTGCAAATCATTTACAGATGTGAACAGACATGTCTGCAGCAATTTGTTTATATTAAAAAAAATCTGTACTTTATATTAAATCACTTATTCTAAATATTTCTGTTTATTGCTTTATTTAACTAAGCAACGAGTTTGCAGTAATTGGTCCAGATTTACCATTATACACAGAAAGACAATGTAGGCTTGATCAAATGAAGCTGGGGTGTCAGTTTTTACTAGCTAAAGCAAGTTCCAGCTGGAACATCCTCCTTTTTCCAAGAGCTCACATCATCATGAAGAGGCTTGTGTAACTTCTCAGAGCACACAAAAAATGTGGAAACAAAAAAAAAGAAAATACCCATATTCTCTGTGAAAAATTACATCTGTTTGGCTCCTTCTTTTCAATACAAACATCCACACCAACATGAATTTTTAATGTTTAAATATTAGAGGGCCTCATGCAGAATTTTGTAACACATGCTTTCAAAGAGTGCAGTAACCACAAAGGTGCTAATTACCAGGCTTTGCAAATCATTGTAAATGTAAATTTTGTAATCATATGTGCTTTATTACATGTGTAAAAAAACATGCAAGCAGGGGAAAGGATGGGGAAGGCTCACTGTTTTTACAAACAAGGAATGTCTTAGGATATATTAACTTTCAGAAATTCAGCTTCACATAGTCTAAAACTATAATTGTCAAAAAGTTGCAACTCATCCAGCTTACCTTAAATATGCCTTTATCATAGTTTATTTAAAAATGATTATTCCCTGTCCTACCAAGTTTTTTAAAAATTTCAGTGACTGAGTATTCCTTTGGAAAAGTATGTTGTAAGTACATCGGGGAAAAATGCCGCCAATATTTTAGGTGATATGCAAAATGGTTCTCTGCAATAAAACTATCCTCTAAAACTGGGTGATGCCTAGTGGGCAGTGCTGTTGGGTTTCTCTGGGGCAATACTGATCCTTCGTTTAGAAATACTCCTCTGAATACTCCACTTCATTGAACAGATCACTGAAGGTGTAAACATAGAGAAGAGATGGGTCTCTTCATATCCCCACATATCAGCATACAGCAGTATGAGGTGTGCAGCTTACACAGCCCATAGCAATGATATGGATGTTCAGCAGCAGGCACTGCCCTCGTGTTAGACAGTGCCTTTGAGTGAAATGGCTGAACACATTTCCCCAGTTATTTGGACTGGAGAAAATTATGCTTAGTTCTCTACTGGGTCAGGGATCTCACTATAGCATTACTTCACTAGGCCTGGCTTCTGGTGGACTTCACAGTAACATAGGTTTGCATGACTCAGAAGTATCTCAAAAGGGACCCAGGAGTGTTTTCTCACTCTGTTCACACCTCTCCCTCGCAGCAAACTAGTCACTGAAGTTCATGAGACACACTCATTGCTGCACGTATCGCCATGGTGTTCTTGGGTGTATCTGGGATGACATTTGCACACAAACAACTCTTCCATGTTAACACATTCATGTTCACAGTCATGCTGACCTAAAGCACAGAAGTTTACTTCTGTGGAGAGAAAAATTGAAGCCAGCCATAAGTAAAACGGCTTAGAAAAACTCACTTTCCTTAAACAATACTGGATTCTGTACTTTGGACACCTACTAAAGCTGACAGTGAGACAAGGATCTGAGAGCAGACTGCAAACACTCAGCTATGTAAGGCATCACTTTGACCCCCACAGATCTCCTCCTGTAGTCACACGAAGTGTGACAGAAGCCACACATGGATGTTAAGAAGGAATGCCTGGTGCTTGTCACCACTCACCTATCGTCCCTGATTTCTGAAAAGGGCATATATGCAAACATTCTGCCTTATTTCACAAGCTCAGCTAACATGACCCTTGTTACAACAAGATTTGGAATAGGAGTCCTGGAAACATCATCAGATTTGCAGCCAAATCCAAAGCCCCATAAGAAAAAATACCCCAAATGGGAATTACAATTTGCCTTTTATTTGCAATTACATCCTTGGCAATAAATATTTTATACAATGCTGTTCTTTTGCTCTACTGGCTCTATTTGCTCTACCAAGGTTATTGACTCTATAAAAACCTGAATGTATTAAAATACCATATAGATAATAAAATGCAGAATAGCATGGATTACTGCAAAAGCAGCACTGTGCAGACAAAAATGCTTTGTTAGAATGTATCTTTAAGACTAAACAAAAATACAGTTTCAAGACCAGATACATTTTATGAGTGTCTAGAAATAGAATTAGATTGCTACAAACAAATTTATTATTCATAAAGTATCAGTAGTACAATTTTCTCCTCCCAACAACTGAGTTGCAAGATCAGCTATTTGATTTTGCTGAATATATTCTCTCTAAACTTTAACACATTGCAGTAAAAATCTGCTGTGATTCCAGGCCTCCACTCAAGAAGAGCTGTAACACTAAGTCTTTCTAAAGTAAATAGCATGTGTGACTGGTTTATAACACTAACATTGCTCATGCTGTTTTTACAATTTTTTTAGGAAACTATGAAATTTTGTGTGTGACTCTAAGTTGATTTTGATAGCTGTGTTGTCTGTTCAATACATTTCCAAGCGGATGAAATATATCTGTCCTTGGCTGAACCAACTGGGTAAAACAGGGTGATTTTTTTTAAATTTCAAAGCTGCTTGTGTCTTTACAAGCCAAGGCCAGAAAGTTTCAAGTAAATAATGAACTTAAGTAATTTTGGTTCCTACATTATTCCTCAGGTTTTCATAAAAGTCTTCAAAAATGTCTAATACACAAAGTAATCTACAAAACAGCAAAATGTATATTTTCCCAGCATGATTCATTCAGTTAAAATTCAAGTTTATAAAGAAACATTTGTTTCAACCTTAATTACAGAGAAAACTTCCATCTTTTCAGAAGGGAAACAATTCACTGCAGGTTCAAGAAATAAAAGCAGATGAACTTTATTATGTCCAAAGGATTACTCACTTTTGCATGTTTTCTTATCTGGATTAAGTCTAAACCCTTCTTGGCATCGACAAAAATAGGAATCATCTGTATTAACACATTCCTCTTCACATCCATGGTCCTGAAGAGAACAATAGTCTGGTTCTAAAAGACAAAAATGTTTGTGTCAGTGAGTAATGTAATTTCTCAGAAATAAACTAGGTAAAAATGAGTTATTTTGTTTTCTTTTGACTTTTTTTTCCTTAGGCACCATTTTGGTGTTTTACCATATTGCTTCAAGCCATGAAAATAAAATGGGTTTTTTTCCAAATATCTGCTATACTGATGTACACCTGACATATAAAGAATTATTAGAGAACAGAAATAGTTTGTGCAGTAGAGAAGTTAGAATCTTAAATATTTCTTAACATTTTGCAGCTAAGCCTTATACATTGCGTCATCAAAATTGCCTCTATTCACTCAGAGCATGTTAGACGTGATGTGTAATGAACACACAAACATGCTTTTGAATGCCATTCATTAGATCACAGCAGGACAAACAGGTCATCAGGAGTGTGGATGTTTTTAACAGCTCTGAGTGCTTGCTTCACAGTTCTTCCATTTGAAATGCCCGTGGGAGAGAAGATGAGCAGTCTCGAAACAGCTACCACTTGTGGATAAAGTAACTTAGAAAGGAAATAAATTGTGCACTGAGCACTGAGATATTTCCCATATAGAGTTTATCATTACTGATGAAGTCAACAAACCTGACATTCACTTAGATGCAGTGTCTGCCCATCACTTAGTTTTGTGTCAGTGTGGTTAATTTATATTAGTGATAAATGTTCTTAACCCCTCAACACTGCTAAAAGTAGATAAACAAGTCGCAAATTACATAAATCACACTTCAAAAAACATCCAGGCACTTTTGAACACCTCATTATGCAACCTGAAAACTCAGGGGATTTTATTATTCCCAGAAGTTAATTAATTATTATTCCCAGAAGTGATTTGCTTTCAGAGGCATGGACAGTTCTTTCTTTGGATTTGTGGCAGGTTAATGGAATTGAGTCTTTATATATGATGAAAGCCCTTTGTGATAATAAACCACCTGTATTTTCAGAATAAACAAAGTGGAATGTGACTTTCTAAGAAAACTCGGAAGGACTATGTTATAATTTATGAACATCACTCTGTATATTAACTAACATTGATAACATTAATTAACATTTCTTTTACCAAAGCTTTTTTTGACAGCATATGCACATACATATATACATAACATGGAGATATCTCATCTGTTTACTAAAATGAAAATTAGAAAATATATTTTGTTCAAGAAGTCACTGAAGAGACAGAACCCATAAAGCCATGTGTGTGCACCAGAGGAATAGAGCTGTATGCCTTCTGGACCTATGCTATCCTGTGGTGCATTTACCTGCTCAAATCCTTGCTCACTCAAGGAGAGACTTTTCCTGGATAACTGATTCTGAAGATGACCACAAGGATTGAAAAATATATATTATCTTAGTTGAAACCTTGAGGCTATTCTGTTTGGGACACTAAAAACACACTTCACAGGGCTTCATTAACACAGCCCTGATTAAGGGTATTAACAGAGCCTTGCCCAGCTACAAATTATGTGAACCCAGAACTCAAACAGGCCTTTCATAAAGAGCAACAGTTGAGGCTCAGCAGTGCCCAGAACAAGCAAAAGCTGCCATCTGTCCTCTTGAGGGGAGCAGCAAGAGTGGCAGGAGTCTCCTTAATAGTAGCTTGAGTGTCCTCCACCTGCCTCACTGATAAACCAAATTTGCTGTGCTCTTCCAGCCATAGAGCACTCTGATGGTGTTGGCAAGGTTGGCTTCATGAGCACTGCGTCTTGTGTTTCATTCTAAGAACTTTGGAATAGTTCCCAGAGAAAACATTTGTTAGATGTGCATGACCATACTGACAACACTTATACTTCCAGGCATTTCCTTGTAGCCATGAGCATAAAGGCTTACTTTCTATTTTTGAAAGAGAAGTCAGGATTCTGAGACAATCACGAGATCTCAGGAGTGGGTGCCTCGGGTCTGCTTGTTGGTGTAGAGAACTGGTCTGGCATGGGTGTGAGTCCTGACTAGCTGGCCATCATCCCTGAGACTCAGTACATACGCCAAATATGTACAGAATTATGTTAAAAGTTTTAAAGTCACAAATATTTTAAATCCAGTGATGTGTAGTTTGTTCGCATTGTTTATGCAGACTGAAACACAGTGTGATTCATAACATTTGGGAACTAGGGGACAATTTTGCTCTGAAGAGCTCTCATGCTGTCTTGACTTTTGCAGCATTAAGAGCTACACAGTTCTTTCATTCATGCTTTAATTTATCCACAGGGCTCAGAGGATATCAAGTGCAAGGAATAGTGGCTTAGTAAGTCTTATTTGTGCTTATTTATGCCCAATATACTGTCTCAAGCAACAGATAGAGGATAGAGACAGGTCAAGCCTGAAATACTACTTTCCCAAAATATTCCCTCAGGTGTCAACATTCTGTGAATCATCAATTTAAATATGTTAAAATAATGCATACAGTTAGGCCATAAACTAAAAATCAGTCAAGGCATATGAAATGTATATGCAGTTTTAACTTTCTTTGGTTCAAACTGGAGGAGAAAACACTGCTTAAAATCCAAATTCTTAAATCAAAGAAACTAACAAAAACTTGTGCTTGGGTAGTGGAAAGGACACTAAAATAAAATTTCAAATATATACGGATGTGGAAGTATAATTAGCCAGCCCTTAGCTGACAGATACTTGACAAATGTGAATGTTAATACAGTCTACAAATGATGTTAATCACTACAAATACTCTGGCCCTTGGGAAGAGGAAATTTCATCTCCCCTGACTCTGACCATCTAAAAATTATATGTCCAGTCTGGCAAGTAATCCAGACACCCTGTATATTCAAGGAAAATACAGGCACTTCCATAAATTTGTGCCAGAACTGGGAGCAATCACCTTTGAGAAGGGTATGTCTCTTTCCCTTGATGGTAAGAACACACGTACACCCTGGATTACATGTTTTCTTCCTAAATGTTAAATTTAAGTGGAATAGATATCAAGCATAATACACAGTATAGGTACAGTCTATAGGCTAACCAAATCTATCACCAGAAGGACTGAAATACCCCTCAGGCTGGGAAAACACAGAAATGCAGTGCTATATTGATGCATTTTTTCAGAAATAATGTTTGAACATATTATTCAATGATATGGGTTAAATTCACCACTGGCAGCAGCAATCATCTAAAACTAATAGAGCTTGCCTGCTTACAGGCACAATAGTAATACTTCTTTCTCAAAGCCCACATTTATGAAGAAAGATGACTAGGAAGGTACATTAAGGTTTTCCCTTGACATTTCCTGAAAGGGAGTTATGACATAAAACTCAGGAGGTTTTAGCTTGTTTTCGCAATCATGGGAGGACTTGGAATGAATATTTTCTGGTCTGTCAGATCCCCTCCACTTCATTTCCATTCCTAACTCCAGTAATTTTTGATCTTTTTAGCCTGGTATCAAATTTGACAAACAACAAATAAGCATGAAGTCATTACAAGCTGGTGGAAACATGGAAGGCTGGTAGAAGATATTGATACTGCCAGAGCTTTGTCTGGCAATGTTTCTTCTCATTGAGAAACCACTCATTATTTCAGAACATCTTACAAAGCAAACTGATTATAAATTGTCTTGCACAGACTTGTTTGTTTACCCAGCTAGGGAGATTATATTCTAACTGAAAAAAAAGAATAATCAAAGAGAAATCCAAGGCAAATCTTTAGCTTTCTTGCTGTTGAAAAGGATCTGGGTTTCCTGTTAAAACCTTCCTGTTCATAGGAGGGACCTTTACCCTTGGGCCCTCCCCTCAAAACAACTTGCTTTGCTTTCAAGACCTTTTGCTTCCAGGGCACTCCAACATTTTCTATACACAATGCATTAGTCAGCATTCCCAGGACCAGTGCAAGGATTACTGCTGACAGCTGGAAGACAGAAGTACTACAAACTGTTCATAATTAAACTTTATCACAACTTACTTCCACAAGTTCTTTTGTCTGGATTTAAAATGAACCCTGGGTGGCATCTACAGTAATAGGAGTCCTCAGTGTTAACACATTCGTGTTGGCAACCATGGTTATCCAAAGCACAGTAATCTACAACTGAAAAAGAACAAGACCAATATGTGCAATTAGGAAAAAATATTAGAACTATTATGCATAGATGTTATGGTTCTAGTGACACACAGTAGCTAAAAAAAAAGGAAAAGCTGATGTAATTTCTGTCCTCAAAAGCCTGTCTGCAAAAAGTAGTACACTTACAACAACAGTTGGTAAATCAGATTTTAAATGAGTCCTGAATAATTTCTCAGCTTTGAACATTTATCAGCTCTCAGATTGTCAGGAGTCTTCTCAACATGTTTTCTCAGATCTGGAAACCATGCCTCAGTGAGTAACTGTCCAGATGTTCACACTGTAGGCCAGGGCATAGCAAAGTTTGTTTGATTTAGTTCTGCCTTCTGTCTCTCAAGTCCCAGTCCTGGAATTGCTCTACTTTTCCTTAGTTCTCTCCCAGCTGTATTAATTCTCAAGAGGTGTTCCTGTAGCCTGAGTACATAGGAGAATCTTGGCATTATCTTCTACACTGAGGACTGTCACAGTACATTCATTCCCTCTAATGTGCTCCAGATTTGTTCTGTACAAAGCAGCTACAACTGCAAAGCCTGAGAGCTTCAGGCTGATATTCACCACAGATATTCTGCTTATATAATGCCTTTTGCAAGAAAAAAAAGTATCACAGGCACTCCTGCCACTTATTTCATAAGTCTGGTCATTTATTACACAAATCCATATTTAAAAGTTAGATTGCACTTTGTCAAGCCCATTCAAAGTTGCTAAAGAAATTAAAGGATTTTTAAAATTTCTTTGCAGGTTAAGGTTCATCTTCACAACAAAAGTCTTAGGAGAAATTAAAGATAAGTCACAAAGCTGGTGCTCTGCCTGCAAAGAGCTGCCAGGCCTACATTAGGAAAGCATACCTGATTCTTTCTGCAGAAGACAGTAATGTGCTTAGCTCCATACCAAGACAGATTCCTCTTTGCCAACTGAGTAAATTTTTTCACTACTTTATACTGCTGACCCTCACAAATTTCTTTGAGACAATAATTTGTTTCAATGAAATCAATTCTTTCTTCAATTGCCCCACCTATGTAAATCATGCACACTCAGGTGTGCTACTATATTTAGTCAAGATCATCTAGTCAGGAAAGCAGATAATCTATTCAGTTACTTTGAAAGAGTTTCTTTTGACCTTCAGAATATCTGTGTTGAATCAAGTCAAATTAAACTATTTACTGATTACCATGTGATACCTGTTTCCTGGCAAGAACCTTCCTGTTTCCAGACTGAATCGATTCATATTAAAACCTATTTACTGAATACATGTTTCAAGGATATAATGTGTCATACAATTAGCTTTCCTCTTAAATTAGTTCTAACCACATGCACATTTTCAAGTGTTTAAAAGGCACATTAAGAAATAGGTAGGCCAAAGAATACATGCTATTTAGCATCATGCCTGGGAAAGAGCTATATAGATGTCTCTGTAAAGTTACCTCCTCCTCTGCATTTAAACCTTAACAAAATTAATTTCTACTGCAACACTTACAACTGCCCAACTAATGATTGCAACAGTGAGAATAGAATATTCAGTTGGAAGAAACACACAGTGACCATTTAGTCCAACTGCTTGACCAGTTCACAGCTGGTTTTGTCCAAATGCCTCTCATACACTGACAGGCTTGGAGCATTCACCTCCTGCAGGAAGCCTGTTCCAGTGTTTGACCATCCTCTTGGTAAAAAAATGCTTTCTAATGTCCAGTCTAAACCTCTCCTGGCACAGCTTTGAACTGTTCCCACATGTCCTATCCCTGGGAGAAGAGCATATTTCTATGCTGAGTCATGAGATATACATGAGAATGTGAAAACTTCAGATTTCATTGTTTTGAATTTTATCTCATGTCTATTTCAATAAGAAATTTTTCTAAATGATTTATTAGTGTCCTTTTAAGTGAGCAAACTATTAATTCAGTTCTCATGTCTGCATATTTGTTCCACCTTGTTTTTCTCAGTATGTATTAGTTGGTAAGTGATGAGAACCATCTTTCACTTCCAGTTACCAGTTCTGCACTTTGGGTGCTTACATTGCCCTCTCTGAACCGTGGACTGCATGAGTCACCTTTCTCATAAGGGGTTGTTTTAGCCCTATGATGTTTACAGAGGTTATCCAGGCTTGGGAGGATGAAGGAAATTAAGGAGAAGGGTAGGAGAAAAAGGTGTAAAGCAAGTAAAGGTATAAGGAGGATGAAAAGAATGTGAAGGAAGAACAGAGCAGACTCATGGAAGACTCGTCAGAACCTAAGAAGCAGCCAAAAAAATCCACCAAGCCCAGCAACTGCAGCAAGAAGGAGACAGTCTAGCACTAGTGCCAGGAAAGAGAGGATAGCATGTCCAGCAACACCAAGGTGGAGAGACTGAGTGTCCAGCAGCATGATGGAGAAAGGGTAGCTCATTACCAGCAAACTTCAACTGACAGGACTTTGTCCATGTGAAAAACAGTTCAAAAAAGGCAAAGTGATAGTGCCCTGCCAGCCAGATTTACTGCTGAGCAGACAGTTTCAAGTATTGTTTAGCCCATAAATTTGTTCATAAATTGCACATTGCAAACACTCAGAGTGGTTGGTTGTTCAGTGGTCAACTTGAATGGATACATTGTGTGCTCTGGCTGTGAGATTTCGTATAATTATTGCCATTGAGGCAACTGGCTGGCACACGTCAATAAAGCAATTAGTATCACCACTGATCCTTAAATTAGCCCACCAGAAAAATTTAATAAACATGCCCGTGAAATGAAGTTTCGGCACTTTCTCATTTGCTTTTTCTGGAGTTAAAACTTTAGAAGTCTTAGATATCTTAGATGGAAACCTTTGACTCTTTCCAAGAATATCACAATATGTATTTCCTACTGAAATTCTCTTTTCATTCTCTGGAAGGGGAGGAGCGACTAACCTTAATGAAGTCACTGCTTATTGCAAAATTGTCATTGTTCTCAGTGAGCTCTAGTATATGTATACATCAAGATATATCTTCTTATCCTGCTCATTTGATAATAAATACTTCACAGAAAGGAACAGTTCAACTGTCTTAGGAGTAATGAGAACTGAGAGTTATCACTACTGATTCAGTACTACACATAGTCTCCCTAAAAAACATTTCCAGCAAGGATGATTATTCATTGGTGATCACACCTGCAGAAGCTGTAGATTCTTAGTAGTAGCATATTCCTCAAAAATCTCAAATTGTTCAAACCTGAAAAGTCAGATTCTGGAGGCTGACAATAGTATTTGCAGACAAATTAGCATCAAATTCATAAATTACCCCGACAATCTTTTCCTGTTCAAGAAATGTAGAGAAACTGAGTTCTGCATAGATCAAATATAATTAATATACATTGAACCATTCTTGTACATCAGTAAGAAATTTAAAAGTTAAGTGGCCAAATACGCAACTGCAAAAGAAAACAAAAAAATATAAATGTTAATCATGTGCTTTAAAATCCCAATTAATAGTGCTACTTATTGCAGTGGCATGAATAACGTATTTCTGTTTTGTTGCTAAAGGGTACAAATGAATAGAAATTAAGTGGAGAAGAAAAACTGCTATAAAATGCAAGACAGTGATCCCACGCTTGCTGTATTTTGAAAATAACTGAAGAGAGAATATGAAATCTTTAAATGTCGACAATAGTGCTTATAATAAATGTGTATTCCTTCAAGCCAAAGAGAGTCAGTGAAGAGGTAGGAAAAAAAAAAAAAGTCAAAGATGTATCATGCCTCCAAACAGCACTCTCCCTAGACTTTGCAGATAAGTTATTAGCAGGCAAAAAAACCAAATACCAATTCGAGAAATTTAATAAGTGGCATAGAAATATTTTGAAGTTTTAAATAACAAAAATAGACTTTGTATTTATTACAAAAGATAATATTAGACTTGACATACAAAGAATTTCACCAGAATGATGCTCTGGTAGCTACCTTCCTGATAAGAATATCTTGGGCTGTCAACGAACTTCAACTTAATAGAAAATAGTAACAACAGCTGATGACACTAAGCATGAATATTTTGGATTACAATATATGGTAGGAAAGAATTGGGGATGAAAGAAGTTACCAACAAAAGTCACAGATTTTCTGTCTCAGCATATAATCAAATAAATAGCAGAGAAGTATATCCTTTATCGTAATACAAGTAAAGGTCAAGAAGGTCAGCTAAGGTTTTTAGATGAACGTTAGATACAGAAATCTGGTCCAGAACATAAAAATTTGCCTAAATAAACCAGTACTATCTCTATTTTCAAAACAATTTGGCTTCAAAAAGCAGGTTCTTAAAATGGTATATGAGTGGCCAGATTGTGCTGGAGACAAATTATGTTGAGACCTTTAAATACTTCTATACTGAAATCATGAAGCTACAAGTAAAGGAACCTTTCCGAAGAGTAAGCACAGAGTGAATATTCTTTAAAACCTCATGTTATGCCAGGCCTAGAAAACTGCAAAACTTTGTTTGTGTGTCCTGTGTGAAGCTACATGCAGAAAATTCCATAAATTGTCACCTATTTTGCATCTCAAAACAGGGTTATTCTGCAAGCCAATAGCTCTTTGAAGGTAATAAGAGAAAGATATGTTAGAGATGTCTTAAAATTACAAGAAAGAGTAGGGTGTGGGAGAAAACATTGTGGCAGCCTGTGGCAGATTTGAGGCCAAGGATTCACTTGGATTCATTTCCATGGGACTTCAATTTGTGTTTGAAATTAAGCATTCATCTAAGTGCTTGCCTGAAGAGAATACCTAACAAATAATGTAATTTTTTATCCTGATCTCACTAGGGCTTTTTGCAGTGGAAACCAGAAGACAGTATTTTCTCAGAATGTAGCATGAGATGAAAAGTTTACAAGAATAGGTACATGGGCTTGTAAAAGAGATTATACTAGATGTTTTATATAAACAGGGAAGAGTGAGATATTTACAGAGTAATAGAGAGGGAAGTACGTTTTGTGCTAAAGAATTATTGTACCATATTTCCACACTCTCTCTGTTGAGCTGTAATTCTCGGAGCGAATATTTACTTCTGCATTGCCCGCAGTGAAAATTAAAGGCACACAGCGAATGGGTTCCTAAAGTGGCTAAACTTTAAGAAAAGTCATCTTTCCAAAAAGGAGTTGAAATGTCTTCTCACATCACCATAAAATCAAGTGAAAAAACGTCAAGAAATTGTCCCCTTTCAAGTTTTTCTGTGCATAACTTCTGTCTGAAGAGGAGCTACTGAGTTTGTCCACCTTTGTTTTTTTAATGGCCACATATGTCATGCCAGTACGTTGCTGGCCACCTACATGGATCTTGAATAAAACATTGGGTGTGTTGTTTCAAAACATAAAATTACTTTCTATGTCAAATTGGTTGGAACAATTTTCCCAAGACACCATTCATTATCAGTAAAGGCCTGCAAACATGTTAATTATGTGTTCTTTCTCATCTACCACTCATACAGGAGAACATCATTGTCTGTGCCTAAAGTGGATACTCATTTATACTGAATTTTGCTTTGGTTTGTGTCAAGAAATAAATGTGAATTGCTGAATTCATACTCACCAACACAGCTCTTTCCATTTGCATCAAGCTCATACCCTTCATAACACTGGCAGACGTAGGACCCAGGTGTGTTCACACAAATCTGCTCACAGGCGTGTTTCTCCACAGCACAAAGGTCCTGAGCTACAACACAAAGCTGCATGAATATGAAATCCTTTGATCTTCTACAATGCACAGATAGACTATAGATCCAAATAAATATCAGGAAGCTATGGACAGCTCTTTAGAGATGAGCTCATTTTAACAGAGATTATGCCAATGTTCTGTCAAACAGTGAAAGACAATAGGATCAGTCACTCAAAGCTGAGGCACTCATTCCTTCAGCTGATGGCAAAGACTATTAATGGACCAATGGTGCCTAGTAGAGTTCCTTGATGTATGTTTCCCTAAAAAGTTCAAAGGGCATTTTTCAGGGATGTTTTTTGAAAAAAGAAATGTAATTGTGTTTATTTGTGTATTTTTGGGGTTTCATTTTGCATAACCAGATAAATGATGATGAGTTTGGAAAAGGAAAGAAAAGGAAAACACAACAGCAAAAAACTAGGGGATATTTTATTTCTGAGTTTTAGAATTTTTCAGTTTTACACAAAATACCATAGCAAGTTACCCCTCCTATGAGAAAGATCTCAAAAAAATTACCATGACAAATTAGGTCAGTTCAGCACCTAGCCAAATAAAGCACACTGGGCTTTCTTGTCAACAGATGAAAGCTTTATGAGAACCCCAGGTTTCCCCAGTGAAAGCTCTAGAAAACAAAGTACTTTGTGTTGCTCAAAGACTGCTCAACACATAATGGTCATTTACAGCTACAAAATAGGCTTTTGGAACATGTTTGAGGAAATCAGCCAAGCAAAAACAAGTTTTCTTTTATAGCTGTCTGCTTCATATCAAGCGGCATGATGAACACCATAAACAGACGCTTAACTCTTTTGTTCCAGTGTAAACACCCACAAATAGATAATTTTCCAGCTTGTTTCAGCTACATTCCTCTTTTGTATTATTTTGTTTATTAATGTAAGATTTGAGCATCTCTCAAGAAGAATGGGAGAGATTAGTTAAACAAACAAATACAGTGTAATAAGTAAAGAATACCCATTATCTGACACAACACTCTTCTCTAGAAAAGTTAGACCACAGTACACGAAAGGAGCATCCTTTCATGGATGCAAAACCATAATTAAACAAATGTAAGAATATTTTAAGTTGAAAAAACAAACTATTTCCCAGCCTGAAGCGAAGTTGTCAGCTCTTTGCTGATTGAAGCCATTTGGTAAAGGGCTTTAAAAAACTGAGTACTGATAGCTTATACTCTCAAAACATTAAAAAGAAAAGAGAACAGAAGAATAAAAACAGAGTCTAACTTTAGGTACAAAAGAATGAAAAGAGAGTAGTATAATGTTAGCTACATACCATTCAACTGTTCTGCACTGTTTAATTCAGAAACTGTTAAATTATGTATATAAAGAAGCCACTTGATCATTGAAGAGCTGCCAAATACAACCAAACCTTAGATAAATACATCTGGTTTATGTTGATCATGTATTGTACTTAACATAAACATGATGAAAATTTATTTTACTTATATGTGAAGTGAAGGATCATTGTCACTGTGCACTTGTGGGCAATTGACCACTAGTGAGGTAACTAAAATACTTCCAGACTGTGCATTTTTCTTTCACTGTGGTTCCCCTACCTCCAGAACTAAGCTGGCACCTTCGTACAGGCTTGGCTCCCCATCCTCATGAATTCTTTTACATCTCTGTGGGGGTTTTAGACGTAATCATTTTGAAGGACTAATTTCCCTTTCATATTGATCAAGTTGCAATCTGGTATCATCTGTTTGATGATCAAAGCAGGTACACAATCAAAAAATTCATGTGAGAGGTAAGTAGGGAAAACGAATAGAAATCATAGCTAAAAAAGAAAGTAAAGCAATGCAGCAAAGGGCTTTGAAAAATGGTAGAGAGGGAGCATATTGAGGGCTACTGTGCATGTGTCACCAGCAAGAAAATGACACACAATTCCAAAACTCTTGGAAATTAACCTGTATTTGAAGCAGTACAGTGCTCAAATGCTGAACTACTGGCTAAGAAAAGCTATGGAAATAAATAGAATAAAAAGAAGAAGAGACAATAAAGAAAGAATTTTTCATACTTGTAATTAAAGTATTTTTTAATTGATTCACATACCTTCACTGTTTCATTGGTGCTTAGTATTTGATACTAAACACAGCTCTAAGCAAGAGCGACTAAGAATCCACTAATCTCAAGATACCTGGTAGTTTTATGGCATTCTCCTGAGATACAGAACAGCAAACACAACGACAGGATTTGAGCCTGCAGTCTTCATCTTAGTTCTAAATTATTGACTCCAAGAGGTACATCCTATGCTCTCATGACGACTGTCTCCCATAGTTTCTTGAAAAGACATTTTCCAAAATTTTTCTTCTGGCTAAAATCAGTTTAGCAGCTTTAATTTGAATCCATGCACTTTCATTTGAATCCCTACACTGCTGTGTGATAAAAACTTGAATTTTTAGCAAGTACATTTTCCACAATTAAAGACAGTGTTACATAACTTCTTTAAAATAAGGTGGCTACAGAAATAAATTTGGCATATTCCTCTAATGTAAACTGCTGTTAATTACCAGGAAAAACGTTAAAATGGACCAATGAAATACTGATCACAAAAATCAAAATTAAAGTGAAATGAAGTTTTTTATTATAAAC
This sequence comes from Promerops cafer, assembly GCA_013398275.1. Classification (NCBI taxonomy): domain Eukaryota; kingdom Metazoa; phylum Chordata; class Aves; order Passeriformes; family Nectariniidae; genus Promerops; species Promerops cafer. Next base: position 1,414,222 of record VZSE01006395.1, read on the forward strand.
TATACAGCCAATTACTCAAAACTGAAAAAAGTCAACACTTTTAAAGAAAGGAATGAGAGCATAAGCAAGACTTCTGAAACCATTCTCTGAAAGGTTGCAAACCCTTATATTTCCACCAGTAGTTAGAAAGAGCATTTCAGAATGTCAGGTTATTTTACAGTTTTCTAGTATGGGGTTTATTGTACCTTTCTGTACCTTTTAGTACTGTTGCTAGCTGGACAAGTTAGTAAAGTATCTAAATTCACTTCATTTGAGATTATAAAGTTATTTATTTGTTTTTCATTGTTGAACTTAAAATATCAATAAAATTCAAATGTAATTTCATATAGTTACAGTGTACCTCTGCAGAGCTATGTATAAAATTCAGCTTGATGTATTTCAGAAAGATTTGTGAGAACTTCACTTACTCAAAGCAAGAAAAAGAATTACAACTTCACCTTTCTAGACACTTTCTGATGATTATCATTAATTTTGTACTGACCTCAGTTCTTTATGAGCCCAACAGAAAGGGTGTTAAACACTTTTTGGGAGTATGAAAGAGAAAAGAAAGATAACATACTGCTGCAAGTCTTCTGGTCAGCATTCAGAATGTATCCTTGTTTGCATTTGCACAGGTAGGAGCCAGGAGTGTTTATGCAGAAGTGATCACAGTGATGCTCAACTATACTGCACACATGAGGCACTGAAAGAAAAAAGGAAAACATTATTAGCTGCTGGTCTTAATTACTTGTGGTCACAACTGAAAAAAAAACTGGTGTAGAAAATTTTAGTGAAGTAACTTAGAAATTTCAAATTAAGTGTTACTAGTAAAGACAAAAATGAGAGCTTAAGAAAATTAAAATACACAAGGGAATATCTGAAAAAACTAATTATTTGGTGGCCCTATGAAGGCAATGAAACAAACCTATTATAATCAACTTCAGAAAATAAGTGAAATTCAAGTGTAAGCTGATTTAGAGGACATGCAATTTCTTGCATGAAGAAAATCACCACACAACACCCAATAATAAAGAAGAATGACTAAAAAAACAACTTAATGAAGAGACTATTTTGCTTGCTTTGTTGTTAATTTTGAGGAACATGCAAATAATACATGATGACACTGAGGGTATGTATCTCCAAGATTAATTAAGCAGTAGCTGAGTTGAGCTACCCTCCAGATTGTCTTTTTGAGTCTACTTTTGTTCTGTTTGTGTTTTATGTCTCTAACAGAAAGTATTAAAATGTAGCAGACAGACAATAAAAGAGAAAAAGAATGGAGGCCCATTCAGTCAAATTCATTGTTGAACTATTTTTCTCCAGAGCAGTATTTGGGGATTAAGAAATCTTGATGATGTCTTTCCAGTGCAGCATTGCTTGTATGTAATCTCTATAATATATAGGTGAATTATTTCTCAGAGAAGTTTGTGTGGAAAATTATCTATTTTGCTCAACAGCAATTAGGGATTGATGTGTTCCTTAATGTGCTAAGTCAACAAAGCTCAAAATTTATGGAATAGATATTAACAGTAATCTTCTAGAAGCCACAACAGAAGCCTGCTAAATAACTTAACATGGTAGGTGTGGTACTTGTGGAAAAAACCCATATGTGATTTTAAGATATACACTATGTATCTACTCTTTGGCATGGTTACAAGTGTTAGGAATTTATTGCTAGCACACCAACCATGACGATTCCCTAATCTCTTAATCAGCTTCTTGGATATCACAAATTTCTCCTATAATAAAACTTCTCAAGTTCTTTTATTTATGTGAACACCTATTTGACTATTTATGTGAAGACCTATTTCGACTTCTTGTCTTGTCATCTTTCTGTCATTCTGAAAATGAAAGCATTCAATGACAAGAGTCCCAATAACTCACGTTCCTTCTGAGAGTACATTGTCACTCTCTGTTACCAATATTCCCATCTACCAGACAAGTACATGTACATATTCTGAAGTGTTTCTGCTGCACCCATTTCAAAGCAGCAATACTCTGGTCATTAGTCTGATTTCTGTGGTGGAGTCTGCTCTCTGAATTATTTCTGCAACCTCATCTGTTGCAGGAGGTGTTTGGTGATCACAGGAAGGGACTGAAGTAATAGAAAGGGTGATCTCATAGTTAAGGAATCTGAACATGAGCCTTTTTGGAATTAGATTTTATCTCTGTATCGCAGAGTCCTTATTTGATTTTGGGCAAGACAATAATATCAGTATCTTCAAGGAAACATCAGCCCTCACACTATAACTGTTTAGATAGAGACATGTGAATCTGGATTTGCAAGAATGCAAGTGATGGCTGTAGAGATGTGAATAACATGTTGTATTAGTCCAAAAATGTTACATGCCTGAAAATCACACCAGAGTCAAATATTTAAAGTTAGTGGGTGGTTTTGACAAACTTAACCCTGTTTCTGTGCCTCCATTCCTCCAATGTAAAATGGGGACGACACCACAATCTACTTTACAGGACTGTAATAAAGACTTTATTTGCCCCTGACTGCTCCATCTCAAGTTCTGTCTTTCTCAATCTAATCTCCATCTCCTTTCCTGGATTCTGTTCCCATTTCCATTGACATTTTTCTGAGTTTTCAACTCTTGTCTTATTCTTCATGCCTGTGATCCCTCAGGATACTCTTTGCTTCTGTTTTACCTTGCTAACTAGTAATAAAAAGGGGTCCTGGCTTCGACTGGTGTTTCTGCCATCCCCAAACCTTTAGCAGTCAGGGACAGCAACTGTAGGGAACCTTTGACTTAACAGAATGGAGCACATTGAGTTTACAGGGATTCTTCTGAGAATATTGGTCCTGGATACTTAGGAGTCTCCCTCATCCAGTAGAGTAAGCAGTGGTTGATTTGGCTTACTTTTTGTAAGTAGTGGTTGATTTGGCTTACTTTTTGTTTTCCCCACAGAGCTTCACTATTTGGCCATGGTTTTCTTTTGTCATCACAGGAACCATGAAGACACATTCCCCAGACATAAGGGTGATTCAGACACAAGGACAGCCCAGGGGCCAAAAGTTTTTCCCACAGCATGGAGCCCAGTGGACAGCATTCCAGAAGACTTGACCAGAGGGGTGCCTTCAGTTGCTTTAGCAAAGAAACAAGGTGCCCAGGTGTTCCACTCAGCTACAGTGATACTGCCTGTAGGTCCACACCTGGGAGGACTTAAACTAACCACATTTCCTGGAGGAATGTAGGTGCTCTAGGGAGCAGAGGCTATGATTACTCTCTTGAAATTCATCAAGCTGAATTCTGCTTCACAATCAAGAGCAAATAAAATGTTATGGATCCTATCTGCAATTTAGTACCTTATGTTGAAATCCATATGAATCTAACAGCTTAAACTATACATTGAATCTGGGTCTTAGTTTTTAAATTTGTCTTAGGATCTCTCTTTGAATTCTCAGCACAGCAAATCCTGTGGAGGCATTCCCTGGGAGCAGGAGGCAACTGCTATCCTTGTCACCTCCATAGTCCTCCATCAGCAGTAGGAGGGTGGCTTTACTGAGGAACACATGTGTTTGATTAAAAGTGAGCCAAAAAGCTCTAATAAATTTGTTGGACACTGCCCAGTCAGAAAAAAACCCCAACCAAGTAAATGGTATTTGTACTGGATTTGTTTCTAAAACACAATCTAAAAAATCAGCATTTGCTGTGCATTCCATTTAAACTCCGAATCCATGATTAGTTTACTCTTTCTCGGTTTTTAAATATATCCTACTACGCCAGCTAATAACACAGCGAGGAAGAAACAGGAAAAAATCTATTATCTGATGAATGTCTGTGTCGGTGTTTTGTGCTGAGGCAGTTCAGCTGCTCTTTGAAACAATCTTGGAAAAGATCAAGTAAGGAAAATTCTCCAGACTATCCTTACAATAAGCTGCAGTTCTTTTCTGGCAAAAGCATCCCTAGACATGAGTGACCATTTAATCTCACTATGCATTCTTTTTCTGGATTCTAATGAAAATACATCAGTTTAATGCCAAATTTGTATGAAATACTTTCATATTTATCTCAGGAATAAATAAAAAAGTCTACAGAAGTACACAGATTAAAATAAAATTAATTACAAATGCCATGATATTTGCAGAAGGTAATTCCTTATCAGGGAATTACAGATGGAAGTGACATATCTGTTGTAAGTTAATACCTTTTAAAATATTTACTTTATTGTATGAATGAATAATATCACTGTAACGACTTTTCCTAGCTTCCTGTATTTAAAATAGATGGAATACAAAAACTGTAAAGTCTGTGTTTCACTTCCAGTCACAAGGCATATACAGAAATTATTCTTTGCATAGAATTAGTATGTAATCTTTGGAAGAGGAATCCATGGACTCTCAAGGCTATTTAAATAACTGAAAGACTGTTGAGCAGTTTAAAGTTTCACTACTAAGGGAGATCACACTTAAAATGAAGAGATGAAAAAACTTATCTAATATTCAAATTGCAGAGAACATAAATTTATTGCTACTATGCAATAAATAGGAAAATCATGATATATGTATTTGCCTAACTGCTTATGACCACGAGCAATTAAATCACATTTTATGGTGCTAAACAGTAGCATGAGCTTTCCCCACATGTGTGACTGCTGTTCTGGATATCGTTTGGCTAATCTCCCTTCAATACATATGTACTAACAGATAAGGTTTCATGTAAAAAAAAAGTTTAATTATAATGCATATTTTTCTGTTTCACTTTCATCTATGTATTCAAATCTATAGATAAAAATCTTACCACAAAGTTTAGTCTGGAAGGCAGAGGTCAGTGTTTCAATCTGACTGAAATTAGCAACCAGAAACACATGTTCTTCATGTGGTTCACTCCCAATGGACTTCAGAGTGTTCATATCCACTCTACCCACTCCAATAGCAAAAATTAGGATTCCTGAGTTACGTGCTTTAGCAGCAATCTCTGCCACAGGATCCTGAGGTCTCCCATCTGTCACTATCATGATAATTCGGGGCACATTTTGCCTCAGAGGTCGAGCCCCCTCTGTCTCTGAAAATGCAATGTTCACTGCATACTGCAGAGCCAGTCCAGTCATGGTGCCGGTGGCCAGGTGCATCATCCTCTTCACTGCCCTTTCAATATCCTGCTTCCGCCTGAAGGTCTTCAATGAAAACTCCTGTTTGACGGTGCTGCCGTACTGAATCAGACCCACGCGCGTGGCATCAGGGCTGATGTCCAGAAACTGCAAGATGGTCAAAATGAACTCCTTCACTTTTTCAAAGTCGTAATGGCGCACACTGCGAGAGCTGTCAATGATGAAAACAAGGTCCAGATGTTTGTTGTTGCAAGTGTTTTCTAAAAGGAAGATGCAAACAAAAATACTTTACAATTTCAAAAGGCAAATAGGTTCAGGTTTACTGTCTAAACAAACACTCTGACAAGTGCAGTGAAAACTCAGGAAAAATAGGAGATGCCACAATTAAGACTGCTTGGGCAATATAAATTTGTTCTCCAGTAAATAACATAAGCTGCCTGATACTTGATCACTGTATGTATTTTTGTGTGCGTATGTGTGAGGTAAGTGCCCAGCATGGTTAATGGCAGTGGAATGGTGAGAGAGAATCACACAATCAGAGAGTAACTTGGGTTGGAAAGGACATTAAAACGCATAGTTCAACCCCCCCTGATGTGAGCAGAGACAGCTTCCACTAGACAGCTTCCACTAGACTGGTTGCTCCAACTTGGCCTTAAACACTGCCAGGGATGGGACATTTTCTGAGCAACCTGTTCAAGTAAGGAATTTCTTCCCTACATCTAATCTAAACTTGGCCTCTTTTAGTTTCTTATTCGTTCATTTCTCCTTGTCCTACCCCTACAGGCCCTTGTCAAATGTCACTCTTCGGGTACTTGTCCGTCACCCTGTTGTGTCATTGTTGAGATTTTGACCTCATTCCCCATGCAGGGTGGAAATCCTCTCTAAATGACAGCTAACTATTTAAGTGGGCTGCACTGTGATGCTTTATGTGGCAGGGACTGAGAATTTAGAAATCTAATACTGTGACAAGTCAGGAGGATATAAATGTTTCATTAAAAACAGAGAAAACAGAACACAAAGAAATACAGGTCAAAAGCATCTGTTAATTGCACTGACTGATAAGAGATGTGAAGGGACTGATTTTTTAAGGAAGTTGGCAGTAAGCAGCACTTTGTATGTACAAAGTACTGTTTTCAATGACATCAACCACAGTTGTGAGTGCTCAGCAGTTCTACAAATCAAATGTCATGATTTCAAATGTGTAATTAATACGCATCTGGGGCAAGTTTCATGTATTGGACTAGCTCAGCATCACAGAGAAATTCTATGGTTGCATCAGAGAGAAAATCCTGTTGTCTGCAGTGGCAGTCCACTCGGCCAAAAAAACACTCATACTGAACACTCCCTGAAATCTGTCAGCCATCAGAAGCCTTTTTTTCCAAGAGTCACTGAAGCAGAAATATTACAGACAGAGTATGTCTATATCTGACTATGGCACAGATAGGCAGGCCAAGCTATTATGGATAGCAGCAGAAGTGAAGGCTGGCTGCCTTCTAGGCATCCTACAAGCTTTCTGGGACCCTGGGTACATCCTCTGGCTTCTGCTCAGCATACTTTTCTGAAAGAATATGAGAAATATGAGACACATGCATGAGTTGCATGATGAGAATGGATAGGGACTGACCGTTCACATGAAGCCAGCACATGGCAGGCTAGAGGCAAGCCTGTGAGTTGAGCTGTCAGACTTGCCACGGAAGAAGACAGCATATGGAAAAAAATTAAAAGGACTTTGATGGGATGCTGATGAAAAGAAATCAACAGAGGTTTAATGTGTATACTATAGACTCCTCCAAATTAGGAAATCCCTGAGTCACAAAAGCATTGCAGTTCAGGGCAGAACTGCAGACGGCATTTTCTTGTCCTTAAACTATTCCACATGCATCTACTTTTGACCTCTGTCAGAGACAGAACATAGGGTTAGATAGGCTTCAGTCATTGTGTCTGCTCATCTTAAATTCCTGTGGCTATGAATAAACCTGTGAGGTTGTTAGTTGTATTTGTATGCCTGGCTTGAAAGACTAAAGATAGTAAGAATGCTCATCAGACTGCAGTGGCATCCTCATTTTACTAAGATGCGACACCCCTAATCAGTAGTTTCCCTTATTGCCAAACCCAATTCAATGCCCAGTTGTACTGTCATCCATCTTGTACAGTGAATGAGGCAAGTATTTGGTGGAAAAGTAGTGTTTGACTGTATAATCAAAGGTCATGTCATACTGCACTAGTTCAAGTGGGCCAATCAAGGAATCAATTGGAAAAATGTCTGTCTGTAGACTGTCCTTTAAACGAGTTCGCTTGTGACTGCTGACGAACACTCATCATGCACTTCTGCCAAGGCAGGGGGTGAGAAAGATGCCTGTTTTCACTCGTTAACTCAGAAGCCTCTTTCATAGATTACCAAGAACATTTTCTGGCATAGAATAAAAATGCTCTTTAATGACAATAAAAACGACTGCCTGGATTTATTCGTGTGCAGTCTACAGTACAGCTTTATTCATAAGCGTAGGAATATGCTTGGGTTGCTTATTCTTTCAAAATCAGAGCAAGCTGAATATAAGCCAAGCTGAGCAGAAACAAAATTCGAGTTCTAATGGGATACAGATATCCTGACATAACTGTTTTCCACCTTATTATCTTAATTATAATTATTCTTATATATATATAAAATTACAAATTATCTTTACTAATATAACATGAATGATTCCAGCAATACAAAGATAATGCTAAGTTATGATTTGTGGGAGCAGGCCAAGAGAAAAGAAGGATAATTACAGAAAAAAAAGCTAAGAATATGTGTGTTCATATGAGGGGAAGGACAGATAAGAGAGAAGGGTAAAATGGCTGCTATTTTATTTTCCTTAAAACATTTCAGCATCAATTCACTAAAGGTAAATCATGCTTGAGCAGCCTGATTGCCTTCTATGATGAAATGACTGCTTGGATGGATGAGGGGAGAGCAGTGGATATTGTCTACCTTGAGTTCAGCAAGGCTTTCAAAGCTGTCTCTCAAAATATCTTCATAGGCAAACTCAGGAAGTGTGGACTGCATGAGTGGACAGAGAGGTGGTTTGAGAACTGGCTGAACAGCAGATCCCAGAGTCCTAACAGAGGCACAGTTGGAGGCCTGTCACTAGTGGAATCTACCAAGGTTCAGTACTGGGCCCAGTATTGTTTACTTTTTCATCAGTAACTTGGATGAAGGGGCAGAGGCCTCCTCAGCAATTTCCCTGACAACACAAAGCTGGGAGGAGTGGTTGACACCTCAGAGTGCTGTGCAGCCCTTCAGAGTGACCTCGACAGGCTGGAGAGATGGGCAGAGAAAAACCATCTGAAATTCAACAAAGGGGAATGCAGGGTCCTGCACCCGGGGAGGAAAAGCCTATAGCAGTACAGGATGGGGGCTGACCTGCTGGAAGCAGCACTGCAGAGAAGGACCTGGGGGTCCTGAAGAACAATGAAGTGTCCATGAGCTGGCACTGTGTTCTTGTGGCCAAGAAGGCCAAAGGTATCCTGGGGTGCACTAGGAAGAGCATTGCCAGCAGGTCCAGGGAGGTGATCCTGCCCCTCTGCTCAGCCCTAGTGAGGCACCATCTGGAGTGCTGTGTCCAGTTCGGGGTTCAGCAGTACAAGAGAGACATGGAGCTGCTGGAGTGGGTCCAGAGGAGGGCTACAAAGATCATGAGGGGACTGCAGCATCTCTCAGATGAGGAAAGGCTGAGGGAGCTGGGCCTGTTCAGCCTTGAGAAGAGACAACTGAGAGGGGACCTCATCAACATCTATCAGTCTCTGGAGGGAGGGTGTCAAGAGGATGGAGCCAGGCTCTTCTCAGTGGTGCCGAGCAATAGGACAAGAGGCAGTGGGCAGAAACTGATGCACAGGAAGTTCCACCTGAACATGAGGAAGAACTACTTTATTTGTGTGGGTGCACTTGAACAGGCTGCCCCGAGAGGATGTGGAGTCTCCCTCACTGGAGATATTCAAGAAACATCTGAACACAATCCTGTGCCATGTGCTCTGGGATGGCCCTTCTTGACAAGGGAGGTTGGACCAGATGACCCACTGTGCTCCCTTCCAACTTGTCCATTCTGTGATTCTGTGAAAACAAAACTACAGCCATGGTGTTGAATCCTTTTAATTGGAATATAAAGATTTGGATCCCAGTCTGAAGAGACTCATTCGTCTATTCTGAAGTCTGGAATGAATCTTGGTGGGAAAAAGCCTGGAGAGCCATGGTGAATAGTACTACCAGAAACACATCACATTGTGCTGAATTACCTTAGAAAAATCTATTAAGCTGAATGAAACACAGTGTATTTCAAAACTACTTTGACCAGCAAAATTCTATCTATAGAAATTCCAAAGATTTCCAGATTAAGATGTATTTAAAATTTGTCTTCTGATTTGGTATGAATTTTTTAAAAACTCTGTAATTATTAAAATTGATTTAACTTGGGCTCAGTGAAAAATAAAATGTAACTCTTCCACAGATAAAAAATCCATCTCGGTGGTATTTTGAGGAGTGGCAATCAGTAGTAATGATGGACAGATCTAAACACTCATCCCCTCAGATAAATTTTCAGTGATAGCTTTTTAGCAGTTACATGCTTCTCCATTTGTCCTGTAAACTATAATCTCTTCCTCTGACCAGCTCTCATTTTGAACAGGGAACTTTCTCACAACTTTGGCAACCATCTTCATAACCAAAAGTAATTCCCTTTCACTCTTAGGAAAATTGACATACGCTTTGAAAAGAGCTACTCATCTATAAACCGACTTCTAAGTCAGCAGAGGTCTTGTATTGCCAACACAAAAGTTAAAAAACACTCAGTGTGGATTGCATTATCCAAAGGGGAAGCCAGGAGAGGGAAGACAAAGACAGAAGGAAAGATCAAGTCAGTAGTAAATATGTTCTCCTTCTCTACTCAGTAGACACTTTGTAAATGACAGTTACAAAGATGCCACCTTTGGAAAACTGACAATGCAAGGAAGTACCAGTTCTACTGGGAAGAATCCAGCTGGGATCCAATTACTGCAAGGTACATAAAACAAAGCTTAAAATAATATTGAGCATCTTAATTTCCTCTAAAGCTGAAAATTTAGTTAATCATTTTATCTGATGACTGCAGGTTTCCTTCTATTCCTTTCTCAAAGCAAATTATGCTCAGCCTGTTTTGGCATTGACAAAGTTCACACTGCTTTGATTTTGCTCACCCATTCAGGGTCTGTGTCTGAGAGTGTGTTTCTATCCTTCCATTTTTCACTAATGTTTCATTCCTTTAATACAACTAAAGTAGCACTAATGAGCTTTCCTGGGCATTCAAATTGATTCTTCTAGGCTGTTAAATCATTAGAACAGTTCCCGATTCTGTTGTCTGAGGACAGTTCACATTTTCTCAAGCAATCCTCAGGCACGATATGGGAAGCAGCATGAGCCAGGGATCCATTATTTGTGATGGAACTGGTCTGTGAGCTCAGGGTAGTCCCCAGCACAGAAGCAGGCCATGTTGTACCACTGGTCTCAGTGCCAGAGAGCAATCTAAGGTACCAGCTAAGCTCAGAGGCCAGCTGGTTGCATCCACAGTGTTAAATTCACTGTCCTCCTCACAGTGGCTGTATGCAAGAGGCCTCCTGGGAATACTCCCTGTAGGGATTATTCTCTGTACCTTCTGAACCACGTGTGGTGACTGCTAGTCACTGTGGGCCAGAGACAGCTCCAGCCATTTAACAGCAACAATAATGGAGTTCCAATGCCCAAGAATGTGCCCAGCACTGCCTCGTTTCCTCAAACATTGCCATCTGGGGATATTCAAACTGAACACATTCAAAGACACAGGTTTTAGATGGTGATTTTTCAAAAGTTTTTGCAAGTTGGTTGTCTTGAAAAAACTGCTTGCTTAAAAATGAGTTAGTTATTTTCTGGTTTTGTCCTACATCTTTATGACCCCTTAATACTTTTTTCTTTTTCTTAATCTAGATGTTACTTATTTGGTTATGTAGGTCTTTATCCTAATAGATGAGAATGGATAAATGTTAAAGAAGGCTATTGTTGTATGCAAAGCAAAAGGAGGTTAGCTCAGTTTGGTAAACACTAAACAAAGTTTAGACATTGAAAAAGTAATTTATAACAAGTAAATATTAGCTCCATGAAGATGTTTGTTATAGAGTATGATAATTCAAGCAAAAAGAGTTAAGAAAAAAATGAGATCATAGAATAATTATTGCCTGAGCAGGCTTTAATGGTAATTTTAATATTTTGTGTTTCTTAGCTCACTCCCCAGTAATGCATATACAAAAATTACATGTCCTGTGACAGTGCCAGCAGTAACACCAGGTTTATTTTTAGATTTTATCTCTGAGTAACAGAACAAGTCTTCACTCAAAATTAAATAAAAGGGGGAGAAAACTATTTTCTCTGTTAGTATATTTTACAACTTCTTCCTAAATGTCTCTTCTTTCTTTACCATTTTATTATTTTATCTTCCCTTGAGCCCTCAATATTACTTGCCCGTCTTCTTTTTACAACTTCTTTCCTTACGAATCTCTGCATAACTCCTACCAAATTTGTTAAAAGATGTATGAACCTGCTGGGTGCAAATACTTTTTATTGAAATCCAGAATTCTGGTTTTCCCTAGCTAAATATCCAGCCAGAAAGATTGTGTTTGACATGTTCTCAGATAATTCCAAATGATTTCCTAGGTCATCAAGAAGGTTTAATCTTCTTGTCATAAAATTATACAAGTAAAGAATAGCCAAATTTCCAATTCATTGATAAACATACCAAGTGCAAAATGCTTTGGGAAACACATTTTGTGATTGTGATTGTTGCAAAGAATAAATGAAGAGCAATTATTCCAAGCACTTCTTGTCTCTAGTGTGACATTTTGAGCAAGTTAGCTTCCACTCATTTTTTATTTTAATTCAAAGATGGACAAAGTATGGTATGGTACATTTCAGACATAATCATATCTAGTTCCTGAAGTAAACATTAGAAACTGCTCAATACCCCTCTCCTAGCACACATACATGCTGCACTTGGTTCTGCAGGTGATGCAACCACTTCCCAGCTCTGGGACAGGCCGCAGATCCAAGACCTGCCCCTGTACTTTCTGGCCCCATCCTTCCTCTGAATCTTTCCCCAAACACACAGGCCTATGGCCCTAACCCAAACATTCATTATGAGTTTGGCAGCTCACCCATTTTTCCTTACAAATTTCTTCATCTGGGAACAATCTCTAAATGGAACACAGCCTCCAGACATTTCTTTATTGCCTCTGACAAAATCTTTTCTGAACTTCCAAAATTTCTGGGAGAACTGTACAGCAGGAGGCTCTTGTCCAGAGATTTCCATTTCCTTCTACATGCAAATGCTTCATTATTAATCACTGCAGTGACTAAAGTAGTATATTACTTTGTTTGCATTTCACCTCACTATTTCTATTCTTTCCCTGTTAAGCTTTTCAAAATAACAAGGTCATTATTAACACTAAGTCCCTCTAAATCCAGAGTCCCAGAGCTGACTCCTAGTATGTCTTCATTTCTTTATCCATACTGGTGCTTCTCTGGTATGAAGCCAAAGTATGGTATAGGGATAGTCTCAAATTTCTTAGGTTTTTTTGCATATTTCAGCTGTTCTGAGACAGAAACTGTTGGGTTTCCTGCCAGGAGTCAAGCCTGCTTTCATGGTCAGGAGGACCAGGGAGCAGGTTGTTTTCCTTGCAGACAGTGGAACACCTGGACAGAGGGATAAAGTATCCTGCTATCTCCATGCACATGGCAACATGAAAATCTACCCACCACTTCCTGACAGAAACAAATGTTACGTCCTCTCAGCTAAGGATAGCTTACACCCATGAGAGATGAGGAATTCATTTTCTGAGCCATGATGGAGAAACTTGTGGTACACACAGTAATGCTACTTTGCATCCTGTTCCCACAAGCAGCCTGGAAGCACTTACTCTGACTGTGACTGTCTTTTCCCGCACTCACCTGTAAACCATTAAATCACAGCCAACATGAAAAAGGTGATTGTATGGGAGAAGGTGATCTTTGTATCTTTCTCCTTGAAGATCTGAGACTCCTATTTTGCCTGAGCTACTTAGGGTGCTGTTGGAAGGACACAGATATTTTTAGAGAAAGAATGGATACAGAATTAAACAATTGTTAGTAGCAGCATAGAAAATCTAGAGAAAAAAGTGACCTTACTGAGTTTATGGTGTCCTGCTTTCAGGACATTAACTTAACATTTTAAAAACTCCTATCCATAATTTTTTTTTAAAGTTGCCCATGTCTTTGTTTATGGGGAAAGCTGTTAGCAACATCAACATTACTCATTGATCAGCTGACCTGAAACCACATATTTCTATCTATTGGTAACGGTCTAAGTATTAGATTCTTTTCCAGAACAAATTCAGAAACAGCATGAGGGGATAGAGCTGTATACCATTCCCCTCTGCCTCCCAAAACATGGTTCATCATGTCCACTGGTGTACCAGCAGTTCTTCCACTTCAGCAGTACTTAAATAAGATGGTGTCTGCAAGGTTCCAAAGCAATTTAAGGTATGTTGTCCTCATCCACAATAGTGTCTGATTACCCACTCATGCCTATAAAATGAGATGTTCCTTAAGTCATGCAAATACTGTTTCCATGATTTTCAAATTAACTTTGCACATATGTACTTTTTTAATTAAGAAGGCCAAGTGCTCAAAATGAAGTCAAAACCAGCACACTGCTGAATATCAGTGTTCTTTCTTTCGGCCTGCTTTTTCTTCAAGGCATAATACACAGAGGAGGCTTTGAGCTCCTTGAGAATATACTCATAACAACAGTTTTTTTTACTCACAATAATGTTCCTCACTGAATTATTGTCAAGGCAAACTCTTTTTCAAACATAAATGGTATTTCACAGTAATTTGTGGGGGTTGTAACAAACAAATTCAGAAATACAAAGATCATTTGATGTTTAGTTCATGACTCAGTTTTTTCTGTAACAGCAGATATTCTTTCATCCTGTGGAAAAATTACAAATTACCTTAAAAAAAGGGGGGAAAAAGAAGAAAAAAGGGGGGGGCAAATTAAAAAATTAAGTAAACAAAACAAAGAAAGTAGGGAGGGAGGAGGAAAGAGGGAAAAGGCTTTGTTAGAGGAAATACACATTAAAGAAATACCATACAATTTCTTGTGATGCTGGAAATCGAATTATATGCCATATAACTTAAATTACAGAAATACCCCATAGGTGGCTTAAAAGTGAATGTGATTTTCATACATGAAAATTAATAATTAATACTAAATACAGGAGCTGGCAAGCAGAATGTTGTTCTGCGGTTAAAAACTGCTAGCACAGACCAAAACCCAAACTTTCTGATCTCCATGATAATTGGCTGCAGATGAGCATACTCAGATTAGGACATAAATCCCTGAGGTCTGTCACGGTCCCAGCTAGTCCTCATGGCTCATTAGCTGGGGCTGTTTAAGGGATAACAGCTGCTGCAGGAACAACTGCCTGGGCAGGGATATGGTTGCTGATCAGATCTCTCTTTCTCAGACTCCAGGACCTCTGTAAGGGGCTGGGGAGGCACAGTCTGCACAAACCAGGCTACCAAGCCTCAAAGCCACAGAGAGAGGGCGTTCTACCGTGCATGAATCCCGGAATCTGAAAAAGCAGCTACTGTGGGGGAGAGGCCAACAGCTGAGAGATTAAGATGAAAGTTGAAGTTTTGAGAATCAGCATAAAGTTCATGGGTGACCTCTCAGCTATTGAAATAAGCACTACTGGGAAGTAAAACACACCATTGCTAATACTGCCTTGAGGCACAAAGATTGCAGTATGTATGACTACACACCTCAGAAGGAAGAAACAGGTGATCTTGCAGGCTGTAAAACACTTTGCTTGCTCTCTTTCCAAACATAATATGTTTCTATTTATATGGCAACTTCATGTTTTGAATAGAAAGCTGATAGGTAAATAAATGGATGGGTATTTGATTACCCTGTATCCTTACAAAAGCTTGGATAGGATTGTGCTTATATTTTAACTAATTATGTGGTAATTCAAAAGACGTAACTTGCAACCACTTCCTACCTTCATCTGCTGCATGGAAGAGTTTCCATCTCCCCCAGTACTATACCAGTACAGTATGTCTAACACATCATGTAGTCAATGTGACATAATTCTCATTTCAATTGCAGTGCAGACTTCAGTTACAATAATTCTACTTTCTGACAGGATTATGTCTACAGGCATAAAACTTAGCAGGGTTGCATTTATGTGAAGAAATAGCACATATACACATATATTGAGGCTGTGAATGAGTTTCTTACAGCAGAAAGCATTCCACATTGGCTCAACAGTCCACATTAGCAGAATTTAGAGATCTCTGGTCAGCACTTACTGTATAAATATACAATGAATTAAACCAAAATTAAAACAGGAATCTTATCTGCACTCCACAGAAGCATGATGGGTTGGGGTCACTTTTGTCACCTACTTTCCCCTCTGATTTGCTGCTAAAATAGCTCAGAATGTTTAACCTGATAATGTCTTAAGCCATAAAGTTACATACACTCAAGTTTAAGAACTGGCTTGAAGATAAGAATCTTTGGATTAATTTTAACTGGCTGTAGCAAGTGATTCATAAACTTAGTGAGTGCTCCATGTAGTTTCTATTACTTCATATTACTAGTGGAATCATACAGATACAAGTAAGAAACAAATCATTGTATATTTTGCTGGAAAATATAATTTAATGCAGACAGGGGCATTTGTGTTTTGTAGCAGCTTCTACTGAACAGGAGCCAAGTACACTTCCTTCTTGGCCTCCTTTCCCCTCTGTTTTAATTTTGTGCAGTATCAGTTAATTTTTTGTTGTTTCTTCTGGTATCATGTAATATCTAAAGGAATGCCTCCTAAATTAGCTTTTCTCCTTACATAGTTATTTTCAAAATCATGTAGCTGCATGTTTCATACTCCTAAGGAACAGAAAGAATGTTATTGCTTACAATAGTGTTCCACATTCTAGCTTTCACTGTATTCACTACAGCTTTCATGTATTGACTTCAGATCTTTCCAAAGAAGTATGCCCATATGAAATGAAGTACATGCCCAGTTTACTAGAACAGAGTTAATCAAGAAAAAGAGAAAACACAAAAACTTGTGGGGTTTTATTTTTACAATGTGGGAATTTTGATTTGCTTTGTTTTATAATAAATTATTAAGATGCAGTAGGGCATAAGCCTCAAATCTGCTTCCAAAAAAAACCCCACAACTTCAAACACCAACACGGCACTACATCTTGCAAGGACTGGACACATGCTGCTCCTAGACATGAAACCTGCTGAAGGGTGCCGTGGACCTCTCACTGGCCGTGCAAACACGGTATGGAAATCACCACTCTGGACAACTGACCCTGCTCTTCAGCAGTCGTGAATAGTCTGCTAAGTCTGTTTAGGTGCAGAAGTCCATTTCATTATATCTGAAGGAAATCAGCTAATCTAACAGACATAATTTTATCTTTATAACCATGTAGCAAGTATATCACTGCTTTTCTTAAGAAAAAACCAAGATATTATTTTCCTTTCACGAATCAAGATAAGCCAAATTTGATCCAAACTCTGGATCAAAGTACTGATGAGGGGAAAAAGAAGGCAAATTTAGTTCATATGTCAGATAAGGGGAAGGGTGACTGTTATCTGCTACAGAAAAGAGAAACTGACCATCCTATATCTTTCTGTTGTTTCACAAGATCTTGCACAACTATGGAAACAATTCTGTAAAACATAAATACACCTGCATGAAAACAGCATCTTCCAGCAATATAATACAAATTCTTTTATTTCTTGAAATACATGCGTATCTAATATGCTGCAAGAAAGACTTAAGAAAATGTTAAAAGTTAATTAATTTGGCACAATTGACAAGTCTTTAATATTTGGAAATCTGAATGAATGTTTAATAAAAGAAGAACCTGCAAAGCACTTTGGCTTTCAAGGGCTACACAGTGAGAGTTCCAGAAACTCAGTTTTTGAAAGATCCTTGAACAAAATATTTCAGCTCTTTTACAGAAATTACTAGCTATAGCAATAATAATTTTAAACAGCAATAAGCAATGCAAAGACCTGCCAAATTAAAACAACATGCATGGAGATTTAGTTGAAAAATTGAGGAATAAGAAAAATACATCTCTTTTTAGACACAGCTCATTCCTTCAGAAGATTTTGTTAAAATGTATAGGCAATTAGACCTAACAAGACTATTAAGAAATCTATGAAGTATTAGTGCATGGCTGATGAAAAATTAAATCCACCTAAACCTGGATCTCAAAGTACTTTTCTCTCTATATGGACAATCCCACAGAATTTTTCATCCATTCAATTTTACTTATTTAACTTGTCAGTCTCCTAGAACAATGACTTTTACTTCTGTACTTGGACACTAGTGGTATTTTACCAGTAAATAATTACCACAGCAGTACACTTCTGTTTTAAAAATTGTGAAAAGAAGAAAAAAAGGAATACAATTATTTTAATACTGCTATGCTTACATAGCATAAACTTTCATTTTAGTCCTGAAAAAGAGACTTCCATCAAAAAAAAATCCAACCCCCAACCTTAATTTTTATTACTTTTCCAGGTACCTGTTGGTTCTTTGCAGCTATTTTGCTCCATTTTGCCTGCCAAGCAAGTCTTTACACAACAGCAGCAATTGTCATCACCACCACTACTTATAATATGCATACTACATAGAATGTGACAACTTCTAATCCCTGTTAAGTTGGTGGAATTCTGGAGTGATTTTATTAAGTCTTACTTGATGTCACTGAGATCATGTTTTGGCCCTGTTCTTTCTCATGCCATTTAAGGAGCACTCAACTTTCAGCACAGTGGCACTTTATACATTCTGTTCTTTACAGACAGGCATGTTTTTACCATGCCACTGTTTGTATACGTTGCTGCACATAAGCAGGTGACCTAATTTCTTGAAACAGAATGCAAGGCCCAGGAGTCTGACTCCAAACTGCCACGTACTTTTATGGGCTGGATCAGAGAATGTTCCAAGTTTTTTGCATCATTCAATGTCTTGAAAAGGTTCCTTTAGCCAGAACTGTTTGCATCCCGCACATGCCAAACTGAGTAGGGATCCAGTGGTTTCCAAATGCAGGGACCAGAAATCTCAGCTTTTGAAAGAAGAACAAAATAATTTAATCTACACATTTTGATTAACGCTGAGTGCTAAACCCTTTCATATATTTTCCACTATTTAAATTTGAAAGAGAGGCTATAAAAGGAATTTTAAAAAATCACAGGAAAAATGGCAACTGAGAAATGTGACACTCAGTTTCTCCACATAACACCTTGCCTCTGCACTCATTTCCTAGAGAGACAAGCAGTTTATTTCTTAAAGTAATAAGTTTATTTAGGGTATTTGCTAGGAACCCTAATATATTCAGGAAGAGCTCCTATATAATCCCATTTTAGAATTTAGGATTTTAGAAAGTTTGAGATTCTTGTTAAGTAAGGTGTGAATGTGGGTGTTTCTCTTTGTTGTTCTATATCCATGGTTTTTTGTGAATTAGATCTCCAGAGCTGTGGTTTTCAGCCTTCAGTGGCAAAACCCCAAGTGTTTCAGGACCACATCTACTAGTTTTGGGGAAGATGAATAAGAAATTGAAATCTTTTGTCTTTTGCTTTAAATTTGTCCTGTTGGAATTGAAAACCGACGTTTTTAAGTTAACAGATTGTAAATGGTACTTTATGGAGTTTTACATCATTTAAAGGATTACATTTTATTTAGACAAGCGTTTCACTGATAAAACTTTGTGCTCTCCTCTCTATCACCCATTCTCCCATATTATTTCTTTCTTCTTCTTTCATCCCAATGTATCTTCTGCAGGACATTTCACATTCCTCATGTTCACTTGGGTTAGGTGACCTTTATGGAGTCCATTTACCAGCTCCCAGTGGCTGGAGAGAGGTATCTGATGAGATCTACTACTGATGTGAATCTTTAATCCCTAATGATAGGCTGCCCAAATGTCCCTAATGATAGGTGTCCAAACCCCATCCATGCTGTGTTTTCATAACCTGACAATTACTTTAAACAATTAGCAAAAGACAGTTATTCTAAGTCACAAACTGTTAGGAAATTTAAAAGTTGACTGGTTGGTGATGCAGAGGTGATGACCAACAATAGAGAGATGAACCTTATGTTTTAAAATATGGCAGCCCTCAGGCTGAAAATTATACACCTTGTCCTAAGATTTTTGGCAAAACCAGAAAAAATTAGCTCATTATAAAAAATTACTCATTATAAAATAAGCTACTCATTATAAATAAATCTGACAAAATAAAGGGATTAGCATCAAGTAATGTAATGACAAGCCTCATTTCAATAGCCACAGATTTCCATTCAATCATCTTTATGCACATTACACACATGTAGACAGGTAAAACTTTCCGACATGGTGAAAGGCTCATTTGACAGAACCTCCAAGGACCAGCATGTATTTTCTCTAAATACTGAAAATAAAGTTCTTTCTTTTCTTTCAAGCCAACAGTCCAGTAGCAAATATTTATATCATACCACTTACATAAAGTAAATCTGGTACCCCAAAAGTAAATAACTTCTTTCAACAGCTGGTGCCCGGTGAACAAACTTTATCACATACCTGCTGGCAAATGAAAATCTCCTTTTGTTATAAACTAACTCAGCCAAGGTTAGGCCAGCTGCCTATGCCTTTTATCATTTGCATTTGAGACAGCTTTTGGTAGCGGTGTTTGGGATATTTTGTGTGTAACTTACCCAGTAGAGATTGTGTGTTAACATCCCTTCCTCGGATGAAATGTCTTCTGGGGAGATCTTTTGCCATGACAGTGGAAAGCAGAGTGTGTGCAAATAGCAGAAGGAAACATGCAATCATTTTCTTCATCTTCCCGAAACAGAGGGACACACAAGGATGTAAAACTGCAATAGAGGAGAGAAGGAGGTAAGTTCTTTGATTACATAAAAAGATGCATTCCAGCCACATCAGTCACCCAGCAGCATTGCTTCCCTTCCATCACATACAAACATGCAGACCCACTGGCACCAAATAATACCTACAACTTCAAGAAATAAGGTTTGCATAATAACGTAGCAGTTGGCAGTCCCTGTATAGCATTTCTAAGTATTGTTGAAGTCCATAGTTAACATTGACAACAATTTATAATAATCAAGTATTTTTAAAGCTAGAAAGGGAAGTTTGTTCCACTCAGCCTGTCAGCATAAACAGGTTTGAGGAGGACACAACTATATTTTTGTTATCCCACTCAGTGCTCCTTTGCAATTTTTTTCAGAAGTTTGATGGTTTCTGTAGTCTGAGAGATTCTTGCTTCAGAAAATCTGGGAAAATTAAAATAGAGAGAAGAAAATATATTTCAAAAACAGCAACTATAAATGTGAACTGATGACAACTCATGCTTACTTTTCAGAAGACAGTCCATGGTTGCTAACATGAAGAAAACAGTGCAAGATTAATCTTGTTTACAGGAATAGACTCCTGAGGACTGACAAGGAGCTTGCCATTGGTTCTGGAGAAATTTTATCATACAGAATAACAAACTGACAGGTAAAATTCCTACATTAAGAGATGATTCCTGACCAGGAGCTTGTTAATGCATCATGAAAAGCCATGGCTGACTCTGCCACAAACAGAAAACAAAGACTGACATGCTAGAGTCTCATTTTCTGGCTGTGTTCCCCATTGGTGGCTTCCTCAGACGGAGACTTCTTCTACCTTCTACTTTCTACCTTCTAGCTTCTACCCTCCCCCAAACCTTTATTGTTGTGGTTGAGAGCATCCCACAGGAGCTAGATTCAGTCTTGGAGTGGGTGATACGATGAAACTTAGTAGAGAGCTCCCCTAGGTGTGCAAGAGATGGACAGAACTACCTATTTCCTAACAAGAACTGTTTTAATTGAATCTCAGTGGAACTTCTGAAGCAGTGCAAATTTTAACAGTAATTCTTGGTGAAGTAACTAATACTTGAAGACAATTTTAACAGGGCCCTAAACCTGATAAGCAGATACGTAACAGAAGGCAACTAAATGCTTCAGTTCTGAAAGATAATTTATTTTCTTTCCCACCATGAGCTATTCACTGGCAGAAAGGAAAATTCTGAATAAATATTTTCTCTCTAATAAACATATTTTGTTCATTATTTTTCAGTCTTTCCCACGCAACCATTACACATAATGTATTTTTCTGACTATCAATCTATTTTTCCTTTTGTGTATCCTACTCAGCAGCCCCAAATGCAGACACAACATTTTGGTGCATATGCCAAAATGAGTCTTTGCACTCAAAATGCCCAGCCTTACTTCAGTGTTCAGTATTATCCAGTAATGGGTAATACATGATTTAAGGATATTTGAACTAGGAAAGAGATGGAAATAGCTGGTGTTTATAAAATTGGCCACAAAAAAAATTAAATTTCTGGGCATCTGGATGGTATTATTGCTAGAGTTTTTCCAGTGTTCTAGTTCAGAAACAGATGAACACTGGAAACAGCGAACACCACTGGAAATGGGACTACGTTTCGCTGGAGGCAACAGTTGTTACATCTGGACATCACCAATCCCAGGTGGTCTCTTCACTCCTCAGAACATCAACACAGACAGGTCTCCCCTTGCTCAGGCCTGCTCATTTAGCACAGGAGGCAAATGGACCTCAAGGATACACGACAGTTCTAGCACTGATGGTTTAGAAAATCAGAAGCCATGCTCTCAGGGCTAAAGAGAATAGAGAAATATCCTCCTTGCAAGGCTGCTACAGGAACTAAGCATGAACAGAATGCCCAAGAGGGCTTTCTGGCTCTTAACTACTTATCAGAGGCCTAACTCATCCCTGCTTTCTATCCACCATAAACAGCTGTGAAGACAGCACTAAACTCTAAGTAAAGCCATTTTAGCTGTGCCTAATGGCACTTTAAAGAACCAAGGACCATGTGGCAGAGCCTTCACAACACATTGCTAAAGGACCCAGTACCAGCATGGTGCATGGCAATAAAGCAGTGTCTCAGGACAGTCCCACTCCAAAATAAACCTTCCTACATTCTGACACTTAACTTATACCTTTGTAGCAATTTTTGATGTTTGGTCATAGCTTCAAATTCACTACATTCACAGCTCTCCATAAGTAGCTCCAGAAATAAGAAAAAAAAATATTTGCTGTGATTTGAAGTTTTTGAATTCTGTGAAGAGAATGTTTACATAGCATACAAATATATGATTAGCTGACCATACAAATGAGTTGTCTCCATAATCATTCATTAGCTATCATTGAATTATGAAATACATTAAAGCAGTATATTTTCAATTTAGTGTAATTTTTACCAGTCCATTTGAAAAGTAAGGTCGGGGTACTAAAGAAGCAGAACCACTGAATAATATATTGTTCAACAGTACTTACTCTGGATTCAGAAACCTTAGCGCCTCAGATCTCAATATCTCTATTAGTCTGATAATCAGAAAATAAATCTACTTAGAGATCCACCAAAAAGGATCCAACTCTTGCTAAAAGAAAATCTACTATAAACACACTCCTACCCTCACAAAAAGTGTTTTAAAATACTGTTTCAAACAAAAGCTATACTTAACAGCAAAGAGTTTTAGTTGCCTCATTGTAAAAAAAAACCCCAACATATAATCTTTTTGCTTACATATAAAAATGTAAGCAAAATTGCATACATTTTCAGTGAGAAGGAAAAAACCAAAAAACCCCAAACCCAAATTCCCAAAGCCAAAGGCTGTATATGTGATAACATACACTGACCCAAGCCTGCTGTCACCCCTTCATCCACACTGAAAGCTTCTGTGCTGCTTTCCTGAGGTGATGACAGCCCGGACTTGTGTGCTTTGCTCTAGTTCCAGGTACATATTTGTGTCCACTGTTGCTTGCATTTTTACATGACCAGTCTGTATTGTGGTTGCATGGCTGCTCCACATACAGTCCTCCCATGGTTCTCTGTTTATCTTCTGGGCCTTCTGCAAGGTCTCCTGTCTTCACTCTAGAAGCTGGATGGTGTTTACTGCACCACATTTGGTATTTAACACCTCATTCTCCCAGCAGGCTAAGCCCTTCTGCCACAGCCCTCTGTATCTTCCCACTGTTGGTCAACCCTTGCTCTACCAGCTGAGAACACATCCCAAAGTACCAAACTTACAAAGCCATAGTTTCGTGGCTACCTGGAAAATATATTTCAGGCACTTTGATTGCAGCTGTCAGCACTACACCATTGGGAAACAACTCCCCTGAGCAGACCCAAGACCAAGTCATTGCAAGACAAATACCCTAAACAGCTCAAAAAACCCCCAAACCCACAAAAAAACTGAACAAAAAAAACCAACCAACCAACAAACAAACAAAAAACAGCAAGAGGAGGTTTGGCAGTCCATGGGGCTCTACCAGGTTGAGCACCAGATTCATCAGCTTCCACTGCTCCACTCCTCTACCCACAGTGTGAGGAAGAAGAGTAGGGCTTTCACAGCAGCCTTGGAGCACTCAGTGCAGCACAGTCCTGTGCTGGACATGTGAAGAAACTGCTAACAGAGAAGAGACAACTGCTGCTCACAGAGGTACAATCTGGTGAGGGCTGCTGGCACTATCTACAGCTGTGTGAAAGAAGTTTGGTATAAAAGAGGAGATTCTCCTAGAAGATGGCAAGTAAACAGACAGGCTCTCTGCTCTTTTAAGGCTTCCCTCATTCCCCAGCTGGCTGCTAGTCAAGAGCTGAATATTGCCATGATGTGTTTTTATCAATTTTAGCTGTGCTAGCTTAGCCATATACCCATGCCTCAGAGTAAATTTTCTGATGCACTGTTATGGACTTTCATGAACCACAGTGTAGGAATAAAATAAAAAATAAAATTGAGATTTCATCTTTAAAATACCTACTTCCTTTATTGGACAGCAGTGAAACAATACAAGCCTGTTTCTATGCTTTCAAATATCCTTCCAGGGAAGTCTCCTTGTAAGGGATTGATGTCTGTTTTGGGCAGAGACACTACTGAATATTCAGTGTCAGTGATGATAAATCAGTGATCTTCTCCACCGCCTGTTGCAGGTTATTAATATTTGTCCTCTTCACTGTGATAACTCTTAAATAATATCAAGGGAAAAGAGATGCTCTGTGGCTTATGCCAAAGTCAGTGTCCTTCCATCTCTAACCACACTTCAGGAAAATTTCTTTTACAGAGAAGCAGAAAACCCCTCCACTGGCCTGGAAGATCACCTTTTTTCAATCAAGTACCTTAAAATGTACCTGTTTGCTGAGCAGATCATGCTGAAAAACAAACTGGAAAACAAGGATAGTAACATGTTTCAGCTCATACCTTCTATTCCTCTGTATGGTCTCCCTCCTTGTCTTGTAGTACAAGTTTCCTTACAAGGCTAAATCAGAAACATAATATCCACAAATCCCTACCTCTCTACCTTCTCCAGCTACCACCAAAACTGTCACAATGCATGGGAGGGGAAATTCTCAGTAGTTATGTGGAACATCAACACTTGCAAATAGTATCCCCTCTGTTGAACCCTATATAATTTCTCGTCATAGATGGGAGGGAAAGAGAAAACAAAAAAGCACTAGAGGCAACAATTATTAGCACTAGAGAAGTTGCCTTTGGCTTTTCTTGTTTCATAGTTAAAATAAATAACCATTTTCTCTCATTAAGCTTCCAACAGACTTGACTTTGGTGTTTTTAAGTTCTAAAGAACAAAAGTGCATAGAAGAGAACCATTCTGAAGTTCTTTCAGCATTCCTTATTATCTCCCCATTTTTAAGATAACAGGAAACTGTGATCAAATAAAAAACTTTCACTGAAGGTAAATGAACTGCAAGCAATCTATGTGAGTCAATAAAATCAGAGTGTTTCCCCAAGTTAGCAAACACGGTGAGTTACTCGGAAAAATAAATGAGGTCTTATTACACGAAAGCCACAAAATACCTCTTTCTCAATCCCACCATCTCAGAAATTAAAAACAAAACAAAACAAAAAAAAAGGACTGCAGGCACTGTAAAGCCCTTTTAACTATCAGTTACAATATATTTCAAAGTACTTCACTATCCACAAGCCAGCACATGCATTACTAGTTCACTACTCATAAAAATCACTGTGTAGCATGGGCATCAGGACATAGAGTAATTTCCTCTGTCTTTCTGGACCAGTTGCTGACACAGGCATTTTCCAGTTCTAAAAAAGAGCTATAGAGGCCCACAGAGTCCAACATCACAAAACATCTGTCCCTAGCCATGCAGGTATTGTCTGGGGGCAGGTGGCCACAATTGGGAGGGTGATATTTAGCACATCAGCAAGAAGCAACATCTTGCCTTCATCATTACAAAGGAGCACTCTACTGTCATCCTGTTCCACCAAATGATGGACTGGATTTTCTCTAACTCCTTGCTGAATAAGGAAGGCTTCACTAGGCTTAGCAGCATAGGACAGGTAGATACCTATTCTAAATCATAACTATCAACTGCATTTCACCAATAGAGTTAAATCACCAAGAAGAAATGAGATTGCAGGTGCTGTAAGTTTGTAAATTCCTCACATGCTGCTCAGCCCTGATGGCAGGCACTAGGTACCCATGAACCTGGGTGCCCATGAACCCACAACTGCACCATGTCTTGCAAAGCAGCAGAGCAGTACTCAGTTGTTAAAACATTTTTTAGCTCCTTTTAAGAGGCTACCTTGGACCATTCGTGCTGTCAGTAGTATGAGACAAATCTGGGAAACTCATTATCTGAAAGTCAATTAGTAATTCTGGTGTATTCTGAGACAGCCAACCCAATTACAAACAGCTTTCACAGTAGCGCAGCAAGCCACTACAATAACAAAAGGAACTGTTGACTTGGCAACATCAGTCTTGTATCAATCTGAAATAATGAGTGTCCAGACAGTATGAGTAACCTGAATCTGCAGTGGATTTAGGACCAGAAGTTGTGTACTCCAGTGCAAGAAGACTGGGACAAATTCTTTGCATGGGTCCATGAAGCTTCATGGCCACAGGTTGTTGTTTTGTGTCTGCAGTAGGACACAATCCTAGCATGGGATAGCAATGTCTGTTCCAGACATGTCTGCATAGTGGTGGGAACAGGGTGACAATCACAGACTCACAAAGTCTTCCACCTTTGTCTCCCATGCTTCCATACAGTCCTCCTCATCCAGCACATATCCCTACCTTGGCAACTAAAAGGATATTCCAGCGCTTTCTGTACTGAGAGATGCCCCTGCCTTGCACAGGAATTGGGCTGCAGCTGAATCTCCACCAGTACATATTTATTCCAGCTGCTGCTAAAAATCCCACAGTGGAGCTGTAACTTGGACTAATAAAATCAAATGTGACAGTGGAGTAAATTAACTTAGATTTTGAAATAGTACAGGGAAGACCCAAAATGCATTACAGAGCAGTTCCTAGAAGGGGAGGTGAATGACATTTGGTAATCAGCCAAATATGCCCACAAACCCAACCCTGTACGTGATACCCATGTGCCGAGCATAACCAAAGGTGCTACAGGGTAACGGAGGGAAACCACATTCTGGAAGCTGTCCAAAGAGTGCTGGGGATGGGGAAAGGACAGCTTGCCTATCCAGGTGCAGAGGCCAGATAAGCACACACATGAATTGATGAGTTCAGACACCAAAACATACAGCAAATCAGAAAGAGCAGAGATCAGCATTCAATTTTATTGTCAGGTGTAAATAACATAGTAGGACTTCTACACAACAGACTCTGTTATTTAATGGGCTTAGAGTATATGTATTACATATATAATTTAATTTTCTGTAGTTTTAATGAAATGAAGACGACTAAGGGATCTGTTGCTTAATTTAAAGTCATCCATCTGAATGATATACAGACTTCCTGATATCACTGCTGTATAATGAATAACTACTAAATCATATAATGATAGAATGATTTAGGTCAGAAAGGACCTCTGAAAACCATCAGGTCCAACCCCTGCTCAGAGGTGAAGTTGAGGACTATTTCAGTAACTTCAGAAACTCACCACATAAAAGTTAATGGTGGTGCTATAGAACAGTACACCCATAGTATGGTTTACTCTGCGGAGTTTCCAGTGGTCAGACAGCAAGCTCTAGCAGTGGGAATTCTTATTTTATGACAGCATCAATCTCCATGCCATGATTTTATTCAGTTGCCACTTGGACAATAGACCTTTTCATTATCTTGTTCTTTTGAGAAAGACTCATTTGCACTTTCTGGTACTGAATCTCATCTAGACATCAGAGTTTCCACAACGTGCCCAGAAGAGTAGCATGGGAAAATTGAGAAAATTCACTTCTACCATGCAGAGTAGGTATTTAAATGAAACCATATATTATATGACATATTATACACATGTAGGCCACTTAGTTTTGTCTCTGAAGTAGTCACAAACCACAGCAGACTGTTAACTGCAAGCAGAAAAGTTTGGGGGGAAAAAGGATACAACAGTACCTTTTTACAGTTCAGAAATTTATTTGCAAAGTCACACTGACCCCAGTACCAGCACCACTGTAAACCAATAATTTGGGGATTAAACCCACTCCATTCCAAATACTCTTTGCTCATAATGAAAACACTAACAATGAATACACTGTATAAAAGAGCTTGTTAATGATACCCACAATATAATTAAATAGTGCTTACTGTTTTACCCTCCTATGGAGATGGTTTATAAGTCACGAGAGAGTATTTAGATCTGATCAGCCTTTCCATAGTTTGCCTGGACTGACTAAAACATCTTTTACCATCACAGCTGGGTCCCTGAGTCCCAGCTCATAAGCAATAGAATGTGCATTCCCTTGCTTGTGAGAAATCCCAGTGAAGTCAATGGAGAGACTCACATAAAGTAATTAGGTGTGAATATTGAGTGCAGGATTAAGGATCTTAACTGCAGCTTTGTGTAACAGAGTGCTGCATTTTCTGAAGATATAAAATAAATCAAATTTAATTTGATGAATACCACAGAGATATACATTACATGAGGAAAAGTTTAGAAAAGCTCGTGCTTAAAGCTGAGACATCTACATGAAAAGTGTAATACTCCAAAACTATTTTGTAGATTTTGTAGGATTTAATGGAAAATCCATATGTGTATTTTATTTAGCTCTTGATTTAATGAGAATTTTTGATATGACACAGTTTGATAATTTCTTCTGAAGTAGTCAGCTGTCTGACAGAAGCTCAGCTATAACATCTCACACAACATGTCACCTTTTCAGACCTCAGTCAGGATCATTCACCCTTAGAACAATGGTCCCACAAGCAAACCCAAGCACTTAGGAAGTATTACATAAATCAGCAGGTTGCATTCGTCTCTCTCAGACAACAATATTTTGCAGTTTAGCAGTGATAGAGGCCAGTTTGACACAGAAAGAACTGTCTTCTGAAACAGGAATACGTGGTCATTAAAGATGCCATGATTATTTTTGCCAGATTAATGAGCACCATCTCAGTAGGGTTTCCAGGGTAAGGATATTACATTCAGCAAACCGTCCCTCACTCCTTCCACCTCCAGCAAAGGCAGGGCTTTCAGGAAGCCCGGGCAGCCCCTGCCCTGCACGTCCCAGGTGACCCCTGCAGCGCAGAGCTACCTGTGGGCTGTACCCGGGCACGGGGAGAAGCCGCAGCCCGCGCTGCTGCAAGCTGGTAGACACCTGCAGGCTACTCTCGAACACGATTCTAAGCAAAGTTTGGTTCCGATGCTACACTGATCGTAAAATACACTGG